>VVHJ01034374.1:0-13401 GCA_015107715.1 Tylochromis polylepis
ACATGCTGTGGAGGAGAGACAGAGATTAATAACAGATATGATTCAATGCAGAGAGGTCTATGAACACATAGTGAGTGAGAAAGGTGACTGGAAAAGAAAAACTCAATGCATCATGGGAATCCCCCGGCAGCCTACGTCTATTGCAGCATAACTAAGGGAGGATTCAGGGACACCTGGTCCAGCCCTAAATATATGCTTTAGCAAAAAGGAAAGTTTTAAGCCTGATCTTAAAAGTAGTAGTCTAAATATTAGACATGTACTTGCAAGTAGAGACAGGAAATCCAAAGCCAGAATTTTGCTTCACACCACGACACGTCCAGCAGCCAGTAATAAAACTCGACCTCAGTCCTGCAGTAACGGTACTTCAAACATGTCTGCATCACTGAACTAATTGAGTGAGCTTTCTCAAAGAGCATAATTCAGCATCAGAGAGAGATTACATGTCTCCAAAATGTTGAAAATGTCAAGTGAGAAAATATGAATCAACATTTTTTTTTTAAATCATATTAAGTATGACTAAATTACTGAATGTTAACTACTTTGATTTAAGAAAACAAGGCAATATTTGAATAGGACAATATTTCAATAATTCAGCACTTGAACTCGTTTTCCTGCAGTGGCCCCTAGATTCATAAATTGACTGACTTCTGTTTGCTGAGCTGAAACAATTTTTCCCAGTAAAAGTCTTCTAAAATTACATATTTATGGCTACCTGGTGCTTTGCTAAGCACAAAGTGGTGATCACAGCAGCAATTAGTTTGAATCGGTGTGGCGTTCGCATGCCCGTGTGCTTGTGTTAGGTTAACTGGAGATTCTAAATGTGGATACGAGGTGTTTAAAACAAAGCTTTGTATGGACATATGGGGAAAATACTTTTGTAGTCTGAGGCACAAAAGATTCCATATAAATACTATTGTAGTTACAAACAAGTGAAGGCAAATAGAGAAAACATGTCGGCAACTACCAGCATGTGTGTTAAACCTGCATTCTTTCTAATTGCCAAGAGGGGGCAACTCGTCAGGCTGCAAAAAGACCTCTGTTTGCATAGAAGCCAGTAAGAAAATGTCGCCGGGCTCACTTATTGGAGATTTATGCTTCAGCATGCTTCATATTTCTGCCTTTTAGCTTTTAATCTGTTTTGTCTGTTTGTGAATTAGCTCTTCCTATTTGGACAGTTACTGCGATGCCCTTGTTTTCTTACCTCTGCCAAGGAGGTCATGTCCTTGCTTGTCTGTTGGAAGGATTATTCAAAGGAAGAATGAGAGTGCAGCTTAGAATCAGCTGTCATCAAGTGTTATCAACAAACATGCACATCAAAGTGTTTTTCATTTAATTATCCCGTCATTTTCATTGCACATCTGCTACATGGATTGGTACTACTTATCTTGTTGACGTTTGTCATTTTGGATGAATTGTCATGACATTTGGTTCAGAAGTTTATGGCCTTAAATGACAGTTTTTTTGATAAATGTAGTTATTTTGCTACAATATGCCATATTATTAATCGATCATAGCTATAATTTGCGGTTACTGCTAACTAGTAAATGTGGGTTGAACTTCGTGCTAGCCAGCCTGTAAAGTTTGTCCAGTTTAAATTATTCTTATGTGTATATGTATGAGTGTACTTGAAGGCCTAACTTTACACGTCCACTATGTTGTTTTCAGCTCAGTTTTCCTCAGACCAGTCTATACTGTTTTAAATATCAGGGAGATGCATTGTTAACGTGCTAATCCAATTTATTTCATGGGTACGTTAACTACTTGACAGATAAATCCCACACAGCTCAATTACAGCTATATTCTGCATGCTTTTATCCAGTTGTATTTACCCTGAGGACACACTGGTCAAGCTGTAGTGTAGGAAATGCATAAAAATAATAACGGCAGTTTTGTTCCTTTTTCCATGTGGGTATCGCCCTGCATAACAAACAGTTTAGTTTAAAGAAAGTGTGGTGGGGGGTTCTCTCTTTGTCCAGCTTTTATTTTCATGCATCTGATATTATCTGCTTAACTCATCCAAATAGACCATGTTTTTTATGAAATAAATTACTTTTTAATTCAATTCTCAGACACCAGCATTAATCGAAACGTGTGCTTGTTTGATGTTTTGGCATTTTATTCAGTTAGTCCAATTATACACACACAAAACATTTCACTATTATAATGACCAGTCTTCGTCACAAGTGGATGATTTTTAATCTGGAGGCTTTTTTTTTTCAATTCAGTAAGTCCACTTGAATGGTAAATAAGAAGATAGTAGTGGTAGTAGTGATTTCCCTTTTCTGGCACGTTGTGGTTACTAATTTCTCTGTTTACCATGGTTACTGGTCTCATACAGTGACCACTGAAGCTGAAGCTTCTGAGTTAGGCCTCAGACACACAGGCCCAGAGGCCACTGGGAAACCATCTGCCAACCACCAGTCGGAAAGGAAATCTATGTCTTTCCAAACTGGTTGGAAAGTTTTCGCTGGCAATGAACTTAGTCGCAAAGACAGTGCTGCACCAAAAGCCTTCTTGTGATTGCTTTGGTCACTGGCAGATTGTCTTGTTTTCCTGTATTTTGGATTAAGATGTCGACTTGTTTGCGAAAACCTAACCACTGAGTGGTTTTGAAACTTGTAAAGATACAATGCAAACAAGAAATGGACAACATAAATGCAAATATTCTCTATTTCTGTGTTACATCACGCTTTTTATAAGTGTGGCGAGTATATGCAGGCAAGTTGTCATCTTCCACGCAAACTATGGGTAACCGCGGCAATCTGCTAGCAACCAAAGCAATTGCAAAGAGGTTTTCAGTGCAACACCTCTGCAACCAGTTTCATAGCTAGCTAGTAACCTCCAGCAGCCATTCGGCAATACTTGGGGAATACTAGTTGCCAGCTGGTCACTGACCTATTCTTGGCTTTACCAACAGATTTCACAGTGACTCCCAGCAATCTTCAGCTACTACTCACCAGCTGGTTGAAGAATACCCATTTTGCCAGGGGCTCCCAACCAGTCTCTACGCCTGTGTAACTGAGGCCTAACACTGGTATGTGACAATATGGGAGTCAGAACAGATTCCACACACAGCAGTTCAAATGGCTCTCCATGTAATAGCTAAATAGCTTCATCACCCATACATATACCTTCTATGATACCAATAAATATAATTAGTAACACTATCCCAGGTTGTACCTTTGGATAAAACAAAATACAATGAGCTTTCTTGTGTACAAGACATTCAGTTAAAAGAATAATTCCCAATAATCTGTATTATTTGTTTGACAGCGTATTATCACACAGTTCAAAGATTATTTATTCCTTATTTTTGCCACCTTAATATATAATACTCAATTAAGCATGGCTATCATGTGGCATACTTGTCACTTGATTTAGAGCCAACTGTCCCTTTTAAAAGGTCTGTATCTCATTTGCATTGACCTGTTCCTCTGTGAGTATGCTCAGCGGGGAGTCGGCAGGAAGCACAGACGAGCCAAAGGAGGCAGTCATTTGAATGGCTGCATGAAATTAGTCAGGTGTTGGCACTGCATGGAGCATATCAATAGCAGCCCCCCTTCCGCCACCACAACCAGCAGCACTCCCCCTCTATCCCCCCACCCCCACCTTCCTCTCCTCAGTAATGTGAAGGAAACAAATGCATCTCACTAAAGACTCATCATTCCACCCAGATGATGTTTGTTGAAAGCCTAATGACTGTGTCTGTTAGCGCATGCGCACTCACGCTTGGCTGTGTCAAATTCAACCTGTCTAAATTTAGTTTGCTCCTTTCAAAATCGACTATGTGCTAAACCAAACACAGCGCAGGCTCCTTTCCCACATCCTCCAAGGCACATTTCAAGCTATTAGCCACACTCTAAATAAGAAAATAAAAGGCAACATTGGCACCTTCATAAATTCTATATTTTCTGCCTGTATGTGAACCCACAAGTGTTTCATCCTGTGTTTTTTTTGTATGTCCGCTTTTGAAGTGGAGGTCTTTTATCCTGATGTTCAGTTGTGTTGCAACAGATTTTTATAATAACAACTAATTTACCGTATTTATACTTGCTCTGGCCATTCTCCCTACAGCACTATTTTCTAAAACAATGACACCAGGAATATGTACATGTGTACACATGATAGGGGTATTTTATACATAACCATCCAAGAATAGGGATATATTTACAGATGCTTATATTAACATGACTTGAAAACCTTGACCTAAAAATCTTTTCTTTTTTTCTTTTTTCTTTTTTTTTATACCCACGCACACGCAACAAAAGGAAAAAAAAACCTGAATTAGTCATTTGTTGATATGCTTAATTTGACTTGTGTTTAACCTGGCAAGTACTGATGCTGCCAAGTAGTTGTTGTTGATACGGGCTGGGGTAACAAATGACTCAACAAATGAGTGTTTCTGATGTCATCGCAGAGAGCCCTGATGCAGATGCCAGCAAGGAGACTGTGTGGACAGCCTGAAAAACACAAATTACTTAAGAATTATGTCAAAGTTTTCACATTTACTTGTTAGTTTAAACTAGTGAACTACTACAGCTGTATTAGGATGATGACATATAATGAATATACTGAATATTAGTTTGTTAGATTAGCTTTTTCTTACAATTTCAGTCACACAGGCCACGAGGCTGAGGAAAACTCCTAGTGTGAAACTGGCCGCACTAAGCTAATGTCGCCTTATTTCCATGGTAGCCAAAGGCTAATCTACAAAGCGATTATGCTAGTTAATATAATGTTAATAAAGCTGTAGTTTCAGACTGTACCAAGTACATTGTAATGCTTTCATTTTGGTCCTAACTCATAATTTGTACTTTTTAAACAGATGTATTCGTTTGGCCTCATTCGCTCCATCAACTTGTGACTTATCTTTTATTATATTAACAAAATGTCACAATAGGTATGTCTTTATATTCTTTTGCATTGTGAAATGGTCAAACTAGCCATCTGAAAGGACATATAAGCTCCTGTCAGTGTAATTTTAAGGATTATCATTTTATATTTATGCAAAACACTTAATAGTTACAATTAATAGACAAAGAGAATGCACAGTACAGTCCTGAGACATGAAAAAGTCAAGAAAAATAGATTTTCAAAAGACAGAGGGTGGAGGAGGGAGGCTTGTTGACAACAGCTGGCAGACAACGATGCATCTCCTGAAAGTCTTCATCCCAAGGCTGATGGATGATAGCGATAGAGATGGAGGGGGTCTGCACACCAGCCGCTCTCATTTTTATCCTCATCATAAAAAAAAAAAAAAAAAAAAAATTTTTTTAAACATTTCCATTTTTTTGTGTTTTTTTTTACACAACAGCGAGCATGTTCCTCGGTTCACCAAAGCACTTTTTGGAATATACAAAGACTATATTTCAGGTATAGACAATAAGGATCTCTGCGGTATTTTAACATTGCAGAAGAACTGTGACCATGATGTGTGCAGAATTCTCACAGTCCCTACTGAGGAGAAATATCTGGGACAAAGCTGTGTATATTTTTAATAGCCTTATTGGAAGCTTAATGGCAATATCATCAGGAAACCTACTGAGCCTCCTAATTGAAACCATTACAAGCCTGTCATGAAACCAGTGCAGTCAAATTCAACAACAACAGAAAATGGAGACCATTCAAACCACCAAAAACAACCCCAGAACACCATCCAACACATAATGGAAACAATAAAAAACGTGTCACTGAATGCATAATATCCATTTCCTCAAACAGAAGAAAGGAAATCTAAACCACTAATAAGCAACTGACAGACATTTTTAGACATTTTACTATTCTGTGGAATTATTAGTAATGACTCTGCTCTTTTTTTTTTTTGCCCTGTGACAAACAGTGTCAGTAACTGTGGTTGGCATCAATGAGTCAGTCACGTACATCACACTCCAGAGTCCATATCTATATGAGTTATTTCTGACTTGTGTAAAATCCATAGAGCATCCTGCATGTATAAAATTCATTTCTTTTGACTGAGCAGGATTGTCAGAACAGAGCAAGAAAGTCACCTGTAATAATCATTCTGCTGGGAATTGGGTGAATGATGGATAGCACCTCTGAAAACTTGTCTAAAAATACAGCTCTCTGTTTGGGTGGGCTGCCTAGTGTAAATGCTCTCACACTGGCTTTGCATCTCAATAAAATAGCAGGACATTTCAAGGATGAAGGTTCATTAAGTAAGTGAGAGGATGTGAAATCATGCATGTACTTTTCAATAAAATAAATACTGTATAGAAAACAAAAAAAGGGGGAGGAAAGTTCATTTTCAGCGCAACTGGAAACAAACTAGAAATGAAAGAATTGGTGACACGTGGTGATGATTCGTGCAGCAGACCAAGTAGCTTTCATAGTTTTATCAGGAAAAAAAAGGTGTTCTGATATCAGATTTTCCCTTTGGATTATTTGTGTTAGTGTCAATTTAATCCCATGAAAGAAAGGAAAACCAACAAAGTCACTGAGTATTGTATTTATTCCCTTCCCTTCTGATGTACTTAAGTCCCACAGTAATGGATGGAAACCGTGCTAGAAGTATCAGCTCCAGTCAAACAGGGGCAAGTAATGCGTATCTTTCGCTATTTTGAGTCAGTGAATAATACACATTCAGAGGTATGTCAAGGTTAGCGTGTGCAGGACTGACCTAAATTAAAGTGAAGTTTTATTAATTATGACGTCTTTTGTATTTTACAGCTTATTAATTCACTGCAGTAGATTTTGGTTTTCAATTAATTGCTAAAGACATTTTTCCATGTAAAGAAAAATGTTACCTTGCACAAAAACTGTCCATTTTCTCCATTTTAATAGAAAAAAATATACATGTATTAACAGATAGATAAATACATATTTCTAGTAACTGTATGTAAATCAATATTTTAACAACGACACATAAATATCTATTAAACAGTTTAAGATTGTTGTTCGTTACAAACAACTATGCCCAATCTTAAATGAAGTATGGCTTTTAAAAAGCAGATTACAAATAGAAAATTAAAGCAGAATATTGCTTTACTTTGAACCACTTCACAGTAAAAACTAGAATGGGCTGAGCTGGTATTACTGACACATACACAGTAACTGCTTATGCAATAACTATGTAATACCTAAATAGTCTCTGTGGCGGGGCGTGGTCTGCAGTGCTGAAGCTGCAGGGGAGGCAGACACACCTGAGCGGCATCTGCAATCACGCCTCGCCAGCTTAAAGGGTGAGCCAGCTCCCGAATTGTTGTTGTTGCTGATGTGTGCGGCTGGCAGCTGCAGAGCTGCAGCCGATTGTGTGTAACACCAACCGAGTGTCAATAAAGTATGCTGGAAAGCATGTACATGTCGTCAGGTCTGCCGTGGTTCTGTTACAGTGGTGCTGAAACCCAGGAGGGGGGCACGGCAGACCCAGGACCGGGCCAGCCAGGGAGCAGGTTGCAGTGTCACGCCACCAGCAGGGAGAACTCCAGGACCGGATCGAGCGCCAGATGCAGAGGATGGAGAATCTGGCAGCTCTGATCCGGTCCTGGCCAACCCTGCCGCCACTTCGGATTGTTCTGGCGCCGGTGCTGGCCCCCAGGGTGAGGCCAGCCAGGACGCAGCCTGCCTCTGCGGCCGTACCCACTCCTCGGGTGGGAGCGGCTGGTGCCCGGTAGGTGCCTGCACCCATGCCGGCTCCCTGGAGGAGGACTGCGGAGCAATCACCGTGTCCTCGACTTGCGCTGCTGGAGTCAGAGGTGGAGGATGAGGCACGCGAGGGACCTCACCAGCCGGAGGTGGAGGACGAGGTGCGCGGGGGACCGGCTCAACCTGAGCCGGAGGTCAGGGCACCGGAGGGACTGGCCATGCCGCCTGGGACAGCGGCGTCCTCACCTGAGGCTGGCGCACCAGCAGGACCTGCCAAGCTGGAGACGGAGGTCGAGGCGTGCGGGGGTCTTGCCAAGCCCGAGGTCGGCGTGCTGTCCAGTCCGGCCTCTCTTCCATCAGAGGCCGGCGCGCCATGTGGTCCTGCGCACCGGCTGCCTGCCAAGCCGCCGGGGAGTCTCGGCTCATGGCCGCGACTGCTGCGCCGCTCCTGCTTGCCACACAGGTGGCGAACCTACCTTGTCACCAGCGCTGCTGGATATGTGGGCGGCCACCTGAACGGACACCTTCCTGTCGCTGGGCCTGGGGCCGGGGGTGCTGACGGTTAGGGATGATTCCCTCTCCCGCACATGGGAGGGGGTAGGTTCGACTGGATGGCTTCCTGGCCTTAGTTGGGCAATGGGGGTATGTGGCGGGGTGTGGTCCGCTGCAGGGGAGGTCGACGCACCTGAGCAACATCCGCAATCACGCCTCGCCAGCTTAAAGGGTAAGCCAGCTCCCGAATTGTTGTTGATGTGTGCGGCTGGCAGCTGCAGAGCTGCAGCCGATTGTGTGTAACAGCAACCAAGTGTCAATAAAGTATGCTGGAAAGCATGTACACATCGTCGGGTCTGCCGTAGTTCTGTTACAGTCTTATAATTAAAATTTTAAATATTCCTTTCTTGGAGCCACTTCCACACATGCACTGCAGTCTTAAATGTTTCTAGACCTAAAGGAAGTGCATGTTAAAATGCAAATATTCAGCTTAGTCGGGTGTGTGATGTCTGATTTCATTCTTGTAAAAATAGTGCAGGTAATTATATGCAGAAGCAAGTGGTCGTGGTCATTATGTGTCATGCCTCTTGCAAGTTCTACCCAGGCAATACCCTGGTGTAAGGCAAGAAGAGTATTTCTATTTGTGGAAAGTGCATCTGCCTATCTCCTGTCAAGTGTGAGAAAAGGCAACTTTGGATAATGCTGCCAACAGATTCTCTAGAATTCCTGTATAAAAGCACCTTATGCAATGTGACAATCAAAAGAAAAACATTAAAGTGACACGCTTAAGTTAAACTAGCATTCATCAAATTTCCGAATGCTAAATTCACATTTAGCCTAGCATAGTGCTATTCTGGCAGACCACAGAGCCAAGCTCGGCTGCAATTCCATGAGACTGAGATCAGCCCAGTGCCAGCCCACATCACCTGCTTACAGTTGCTACAAACCGCAAGCTTCTTTGCAACCCACCTCTATCCCTTTCATACTTTCATGCTCTGAATTGTTAATGGTGCCTGCTCTGTCATGTAGTACGAGTCTGGTTGCTGCTTCTCTCTCCAAGTGATTTTTTTTTTTTAAAGTGGGAAAGTTGAAGAGCAATCATTATCTGACAGTACCTAATGAGTTTGACACTGCATCTGCTTACTGTCTTCCTTCCTGTAAAAAGGAACTCTTGTTCCTTTTTGTCGCTAAATACTCATACTGTAGTGAACCATTGAGGTCCTCACTTCTATTTTGCTTGCTGTTACAAGGGTACTTAAGGTGTTTTACAATAACACATTAAACTGCCATGAGAAGTTGTTGTGAACTGGTGATTTATCCAAAAAAATAATATAAACTAAAAGCTAAAAGTGAAATTTTGGTAAATGTCTATGCATGCAACCATAGACATAAATGTGATGGACTAAAGAAATGTGAATATCCTTTCCCTTAGATTATGCACATTCATATGCAGATATTTGTTTATTGTAATTTTAACTTTTAATATGACAGTTGCACAACAAAAGTCTAAGGCCTGACTAATAAAGACATAGAAACCAGATGAAATTTGCAGACTGCAGTAGGAACAGCCAGTGATATACACAATGCCTCCCAGCTGAGTAAAGGGAGGGGGAGGGATTGGGATTGTTCAGAGGGAGTCGTGAGACAGAGGCAGGGACCCTAAGGGAATCAATAATCACAGTGGACAGTGGCAGACTGTGCAGTTGGCCTGTTCCTGTCAGTTATGCTGGCATGGCTGTTGAGCAGCAGAAGAGATGTGCATCTTTAAAAGAAACAACTTCTCCATCTCAGCCACCTTCTTTCTCATTCTTTAATTAGGAACGACCTTGGCCCATAAATAAATGGCTCACTGACCTCACCATCATCGACCCATCTTTTAAGTGCAAAGTCACAATTTGCCTCACTGCTTTGTGCATCATGTCATAGTAAAATGGACCCTTTCATGGCAGGGGATGTGTAATGGTGAGCGATTGAGCCACTAATAGCATTACATTAGGCCAAGCAGAGGGCTATATTACAGTATGTCATTGTAGTTAATGGCTAACTGCATGCATGGCTCATTCAAGTTATAACCATTTTTAAAGTTCATTCCATCTG
Source organism: Tylochromis polylepis (assembly GCA_015107715.1). Taxonomy (NCBI): domain Eukaryota; kingdom Metazoa; phylum Chordata; class Actinopteri; order Cichliformes; family Cichlidae; genus Tylochromis; species Tylochromis polylepis. The sequence continues at coordinate 10,192 of VVHJ01034374.1, forward strand.
CCTCTCTTTCTCTACAGCTATGTCTAATCCCTTAATGCTGCTTTATTTGGCCTTTTAAAATATGCTGAGAAGCAGCAGCAGTTTGTCTGCCCAGACTATTTAATTCATGGGACGGAAATGTTTTCGATGCTTTGGTCCTGCTGTGATGTACTTAAAGTGGACCTTTTTTTGATCTCTTGTGGATTTTTTTTTTGAGCATGCATTTGTGGCTGGTGCATGCTGTGTGTGGTGGATCTGAGTTCTAAAGATGGATTTCATTCACTAAGCTGCCCTTTCTGTGAATGCAGGGTTCTTGCTCTAAATTGTCTATGTGAAAGGCACTTAGATTACATCACAGGGCAGCTGATTCAGAAATCCTTCCCTAATTGCATTACTAAATGCAGTATAAGCCATGCAAATACATCTTAAAGTATAATCCGAAAAACTTTTTACTGATAATTTCTAGGTTTTTATCAATCCTGTGCCACAACTGGAAAAAAGAAAAAGGCTCGAGGTCGCCAATAGAACATTTAAGGTTTCATCCATTATCCATATTGGTATCTTATTTGGGCAGATGATGACTGTGGTTATTGTTTCTTTTTTGTTTTTTAGTAAGTAGCAAGTTTTCAAAATGTACTCTCCCACTAAGAGCCAGTTTGAGAACCGGCCTCTGAATGTAGCTCAAAGCATCATAAACTGGCTGATCCAGAATCAGTGGTCATTGCACATGCTTGTAGTTACTGACCAGTTCAGGAAATTCCAGAGTGTAAGCTGTTGTCCCCCGGTGGGCTGTGACAGTTACTTCTTAATATCTGGGGCAACAAAATGCTAAAAAGCTGGAAACAATTCTTTATTTCATCCATAAATCCTTTACATGTATCCAATTCCACACTTAATTAATTAAATGTAGAATTGATTCACTATTGGTAGGTCTCACCCTCTAAAAAGTGCAACTGCTTATCTCATATTTGTGAAATTTTTTATCCAGCCATTTCTACAAACAGGCCTCATGTATAAGTGTGATATAGCTGCCTATATAAAGCTGTTACCCTTGCAATAATGCTGCAGTCAGTACCACAGGTAGGTGCCCCAAGTGAAATAGCCAAGTAGCTTGTAATGTTGTTCACGAGATATGGGATGGTTTCGTACAAATTGGTATGGCATGAATGGTAATGGCGAGGTGTATGAAGGCAAAGCTTTCAATTTTCCTGTTGCTTTATCAGGTCTGATTAGTGACTGAAAGAATAAGACTGTGGGTAAAAGAGACTGATATGAGTTTCCTCTGTAGGGTACTTGGCATCAGACTTAGAGATAGGGTTAGGAGTTTGAAAGAGCAGCAGCTCTACTCCAACCTCCATCCAGATGTCCAAAGGAGACAGCTGAGGCAGTATGGGCATCTAATCAAGATTCCTCCAGGATGCTTTCTCTTGGAAGTTTGTTGCTGTGGAAAAGGACAGTGAGAATACCCTGCCAGCTTGCTGCCACTATGACATGACTTCAAATAAGCCCAAGAAGGATGGATGGATGGATGGATGGACTTACTTTGACGGAAAAGATGAGGCTCTTGGTGAGTGATTACTGGAACAGCCTTTTTTATACTGGGATCATGGATGTTTTATTTAACCAAACTTCAACAGGGTGTCAAGACACTACTACTTATGTTTCAGGACTCACTTACCACTTTGATAAGGACTGGTCTTGAACTATTCTGACTAAAGAAGTCTTGACTCCACTTCATGACTCTCTATCAGTATTGTCAGCAGGCCTCAGAGTGTAGTGTTGTCCTGTGTTTGTCCCTCACTCTCTGCCTCTGTGCTTGTAATTACCTCTCCACCACGATCCCTTAATACCTCCAAGTGGGCAAAGACACCTCCAGGGTGTCCGTAAGTGTGTTTTGTACACACGCTCACACGCACGTGCATATGGCAGCCCATTCCCAGTGGAGCTGAGTGGTGTGTTTGTGTCTGGGCGTGTGTGTGTATGTATAAGGTGTAAATTTGTGTGCATATCCCGGTCCTCTGGGGCCTTTTGCGTGCTGGATAAATAATGATGAATTACAGATTGATTACCCAGGAGTGAAAGCTCTGGTATTAAACTTATTATAAAAGGCTGCAACCTGTGAGCTGTGCGTGTGTTTGCACAGGAGAATGCCTTTAGCTTCTGCTTTGCTCATAATTAAGGGAGTAATATTTCTGGGTCATAAACATAAGGATTGGCAGCATGGGTTTTAAAACTATATTGATTGCATATAGTTTGCGTGCTCGGGCCTAGGCAACAGCAGCTTTGCAGAGCATCAATATTTTACCTGTATACTTCACACAGACACACTGAGTGGGTGGTCAAGTAGATGTAGCTTTTATGGCCAATGCAGAGTAATAACCTGTGTGGACCTGCATTTTGCAAAATGAGATATGTGTTGTTTTTATGTTCGGACACATTGGCGAATTACACAATTGAGCCCTCGAGAGCCTGTTTAAAGTAGCATAGTGAGAAGTTTAAATAGAAAAGGCAATTTATGAGAAATACTCTCTCTGACTGCAAATGCATGCTGCTGTAGCTGCCACACTTTTCTGCTGGCTGGTGTTCACTGATTGTTAGCTCTTGTACCAATTAGGCCCTTTATTCCTGGTGCAGAAATTGTCTATTTTTGTTTCAGCTTCTCACAAGTTATGCCATGCTTAGATTGTATAGGAGGTGTAGCTGCCGTCATAGGCAACTCTTGCATTTAAGTGCATTTTATTAGATATTTAAGTTTGAAACAATAAATAGTTGAACTATTAATAAATAAGAAATAAATAGTGATTCATATTTCGTTGATTAAATTTATATGTTTAAATGTGCTAATTGTGCTAATTGTGCAATTAGATAGGAACCTTTTCTAATGTTCCGGCTGTTGTTGCTAAGAGGGCATTTTTTAGCTGTCACACTCAGCAAGCTAATTGAGAGAAGAGCCGCGAAGTTTGTATGTCTCCAGAAAGTTATGAAGGAGTGCTCTTTTTCTTTGGATCTTCCCACAATGTAAAGATGAAAGTTTATTCCCTTTGAGTGAGGCCAATGAGGTAAACGTTTTATCTTGTTTCTTATCATTGTAGGTGAATGTGCGAGTGTTGCCTGATATTCAAGTGTAATTACCCCGAGTGTGGAGTGTAATGTGTACTTTATGGATCCTTTTGTTGGAATGTTACGTCATATATAATGCTTAAGGACTTTATTAAGAGTATTCATTTAAGT
>VVHJ01034381.1:3438-14575 GCA_015107715.1 Tylochromis polylepis
GGTGGGGTGTGGGGGGGGGGGGGGGGGGGGGGGGTCACGATTTCAAGAAAATGACTCAGAGGGAAACAGGTGCATTTTGGGGAAATTACATTTAATCGGGTTAACACGAACTTCAGATCCATGTGTGTAATTGTCAAGAATACATACATATACCATAAATTACAAATATATGTCTGTGTGTGTGTTTTGTGTGTGTGTCCATATCAAATGGCATTATGTTTGTTAATATCTGTATCCTATAATCCCTTACATTCCTGCATACATACACCCCGGTGTGTGTGTGTGTGTGTGTTGGCCTGTTAATGCAGTGTTTAAGGCTGTTTATATGTTAATGAGATCTGTCATCTAAAACATAAAAGCTTTACTAATGTAATCACGGCCATTATCACGCTTATGATCTCTGTCTCAGACATTATGTGATGTCACATGCTTGTCAGTGGTGTTGGGACCCTCTGACGGTGTCTCAGGCACTGCTACAATGCATCGATCGTTCGCATGCTGCTGACATTTCCCAGGCTTCCTGAGTCAAGGTATTATGCGATTCATGAAATTTAATTGAAAAGACAGCCGTGTAATCCTCATGCTTTCATCTTGCACATTTACATGTGCAAACATGAGTGTGCCAGGGCTGTGAATATGTCATATGTTTTTAGCTCATATATCTACATCGATAGAAATACTGTCAGTATTTTTGTGCATGAAGACAGATAGAAAACGGCATAGCTGACCTTTTACTGAACATATGCAAGCTTTGATATCATTCTTAAGTGGTACTGTAGCACATCTGTGGTTATAAAACTTACTATTAAAAATCGTAAACTCTGTGCTGTAATCATGACTATATTAGATTTTAATTTCAGAGGCATTTTCCTTTGCAGTGACAGAGCACAGTGTTACTTCTGTCACTCAGAGTGATGACTAACAGGTCTCTCTTTAATTTAAAAAGGTACAGGGAAACACACCCGCGGTGATCACAGGCAGGCACAACCTGCTGGGTCATCAGTGAAGTGTGTTTCAGATTTTCAATGGTAAAAAGCATATTTTAAGTTTTTTTGGTTACATGAAAGCATATTGGAATAGCATCTTTCGATGGAAACAAATTCTTCATTAAGTGTTTTACCATAGGGAGAACAGTCAGTCTAAGCAGCTGTGTTGCCCCACCAGCTGTGACAGCAGGCCATGCCTGGTTTTCTGGTAAGTTTCCTTTGCATAAAAACATGGAAATGCATATACACATACTGTGTATAATAGATGGATGTAATCCCCAATGGTCAGTTATTATTTTGTAGACCAGTTTTGTGTTGTTGTTGTGTTTTTTTTTTTTAATCCAGATGTCATGAGCAAAGGATAAATTTGACCAAGAACCCATGGTGTCATTTCTCAGTTTTATACATTCTGACTTGTGCTTTACTCTTTGATCCTACACCTTAGCTTGTTAAACAATACGCCACCAGATTCACAAATGGAAAGTTTTTTTTTTTTTACTGTTATCTAGTTAGCTTTTTAGCAGCTAGCAAGTGAGCAGCTTTCTAAACATAATTGAGTAGCTTTTATTGTCTACTGTAAACCTGACTGAGGTTTAGGTAATATGTTTCCAGAAAAACCAACAAGAACAAGAACAACATAACAGATCAACTGTTGTGACAATTTCACAAATTGGTTGCAAATGTAGCTGGAATGTTATGTGGGGTCCACTAATGGTCTTCTTTCAGTTCAGCGGCAATATTAGCAACATGCTAGCTCCCCATTATAACACCTATTTTCTTCCATTTCATGATATGAGTAATATGTTTTGTTGGCATTAATTAAAACTACAAAAAAAGGAAGTCGAAGTATGATTTTGTAGGTGTTTGCAGACACATGCTAGACAATACCTGGTGTAGTATGTAACCAGTAACCAGTGTGACCGGTATTGTTAACTAATTTAAATAGACACCAGTTGTCACTGTCATCAGTGGACCTGTGATTCTTCTCTTTGTATCATTAGGACTGTCACCAGAAGCAATATTTATACAATACCTTTCAATACCAAATTCTGAAAACTCAGCGGTATTTTTTTTTTTTTTTTTTACTGTAGGCATGGTATGTACCAATTTTTCCAGAACTAATGGAGGCAGAATATGATTACAAGTGTTTTAGCCTATCCTCACAGGCTGAAGAAGAACAAGAAGGAAGCCTACAAGCACAGCAAAAATTACATTTGAAAGATGGTGAAAGGCAGCAAAAGTCAGGTATAAAATACTTTGCATTGTTATCCTGAAATTAAATATTACCATATTTTTTAAATAGCTGGCATTATCATTGTGAAATCAGCAACGTGTCAAAGATGAAAATGTTTGCAATGGCTAATGCTATATAAACACTTAAGCTAACATAAGTTAGCTAATGTTATACAGTACCTCATACTGTTAGTAGGCTACACTAAGAAAACTGGCAGCACTACTAACATTTAATTCTGTGTCTTTTCAACAATATATAATAGTATTTTAAATAAACATCTGACTTTTTAATAAAGAAATTTATGTTTAATTATATGCAAAAACATAATTACTTTAACCATGGTATCACACTGGGGACTGAGAATTGTGTCATTCTATTATTATTAATACCAACAACTACATTTTGCAATCATGATATCTCAGTCATTGCATCATGTTTAAGCATGTCATAGATAAACTTCAGATAAAAATATTTTTCCACCTATATGCACCATAACAATGAGGACAAGTTAAGTCTTTGGAGTCATTATTCCAGATATGGTGAGCATGTTGGGAAACAGCTGTCTATTCACCCAGTCACTTGTACTTATGTCTCTCAGTGGGTGGCAATCATCCAATATGCAGTCAGTTTTTGGCTCAGTTTCGGTCTTCACCATCTTGTGGAAGAAAATAGCTTGTTTAGCTGCTAAACGCTTCACTGTGTGAACTAGCCACTTGCTAAATTTGTCTATCTGAAACCAAGTCTGAATGAGATTGAAATATCATTTTGAAGTGGTGACTTTTCTACCCGTACTTTTCTTTGTAATTCCGCAAACTGCCATCATCACTTTTTCCTATTTGGTTTCATTTAAATGCTGATCAAACCTAAATTTCTTTGCAAGGCAATAAAAAATAAAGATGTCATTAAAATGCTAGATACTTTGAGTTTTACATCATGGAAGCTCTATTAAATATCATCAGTTGACAGCTTGAGTGTAAATATTTGGCCACAGCTACTGCTGGCTATATATTACTATATATACTATATAGTAATATAGTATTATTATGTACTAATGAACCACATCGCAAAGCCACAGAGTGCTTTTTCTTGTTTTATTCTACTGCCAGCTAACCTTGCTTTATGGCACCTTGCAGAGTCAAATCTACCTGTTGTACAATAGGCTGACAACTTGAGAAAACACAAGAAATAATGAATGAGTAAAAGCCAATTATCTCCCTACAGTGGCATAAATAAACTATCATGCTGTTCTCACATGACCTCGTCTACTCTGCTGCAACACTCCGCCTGTCCTGCTTTTCCTTCAACCGATCTCTCTCTTTCTCTGTGCGTGTGTGCGTCTGTATGCTTTTGCCTGCCAGCATGAACAAGCTGTACCGGACACACACAGATGAACACACACACACACACACACGACTGCCTGCCAGTTTGTATATGCACAAGATAGACGAAGGAGCAGCATGTGTTTGTGTGTGTGTGTGTTTGTGTGGTTGTGTGTGTGTGCACGCAAGTGTGTGTCTGAAAAAGATAATACAATTTTTGGGACTCCGGCAGCATTACCTCTTCTTCTATGTTGCTATGGTAACAAGCTCCGGACCAGAGAGTGAGAGCGAGAAAGATGGATAGAGAGACCCCCAAGGACACACACACACACACACACACACACACAGCAAACATGCCTCCACACCACCTTCTTCTTCTCTCTCTCCTCTTTTTCAGACAAAGGCTTTTCCAGCCAATTATCCATCCCCGGCACATGAAGGGTTAACAGCTGCTCGGTGTCTGTACCACAGAGATTTTACCTCGAGCCATTTGGTCTTGGCTGTAATCGCTGCACACTATTCTGTAGCGTTACACGTATGCCAGCTATGAGAAACAGCATTCTCTCATTGTGGGAAATTTTAATAACAGTGTCTCCCCACAAACACACACCCATTAACACACTCTCTAACATATCAGCTGCTGCAACATATACTGGCTAAACAGCATACTGTGGCTAATATAGACATCTATGGTCCTGGACTTCTGGTGACTTTAAATTAATTTCAGTGTGTAACTTTACATAAATTTATTCACTTTATTTGTAGTATGTTTTTCGTAAGCCGGTAAATGTCTTGATGAAACCTGTGCTAATAAAAAAAGAAGCACATTATAATTATGGTACGTCAGAATTCATAAAAAACACAGTATGTTTACTATCATGATTACATTATCCTGATCAACTTTTGGAGCAAAACATTTTACAAAGATCTTACTGAACTATTTTAATTTGAATTGCAATGGGGTTAACAGACATAGACATTTACTAGATATTTACCGGCTCATTACAAGCAGCCAGTGTTTTACCCTAAGATTCATGCATCAATTTTAATTTTGATTCAAAGCTGAGCAGAAGGGAGTCTGCTGTATCGTATTACACATCACAAAGGAAACCACACGTTATTAACTTCTCTTAAAGTAAGAGACATTCTGTTAAGGTCTATGGCCCATTGTGAGTAAAGTGCATCATCTGTATGTCAAAGCACAGTTACAAAATGTACACATTAAACACAGTTATAATTTAAACATTTAAAAGTACTTTTTCCTCAACATTCAAATAACATTGCCCTTTATTTTTTTGAGCAAGTACTACAGATTAATTTTCTTTTGTGCATTCATAACAGAGTGAACCTTTTTTTTCAAGCTCTGAAAACACTGACATGATATTATCTTAGCGATATTGCCGGCTGTGTATAACTGTATATTTACAGATCCATAAGCATTAATTTGGAGTTACATGTTCTGGACACCTGAAAAATGTAATTTTAATATTCTCTCACCTTTAAGCTCCATTGTGGTCGCCACAACAAATGTAGTCTTTGAGCTGACAAATGTTTGCTGGCTAGATGCTAACTTTTTCTGCTGTTTCACGATGGATTAAAGCAGTTAATGCTGAAGGAAAAGGCGTAGACCATCAACACAAACAAAAAGGAAGCTGAAAGAAGCCCATACAGCATTAGTTCTAGCATTAGCTCCATACAGCTTAGCGGTACTGCAGAGCAGCATCATAATTCACTGTGGTTCCATCTCATTTTTTACTCTGCATGTTGAGGGCATAGAGTACTGTGCAAAAGACTTGAGGCAAGCCTCGTCAACAGCTTGTTTTTGCGAAAACATAATTTTATGCCTGTAAAACTGTGTTGTCTTTGGAATCTTTCATAGATTCAGTTAAAGAATTGGGAACAAATTATGTGTTTTTTCAACAGGCTGCTATTGGAGACACAACAGTGGTTCATCCCTTGACCTAGTTACCTCTTTTACACTACAGTGATTCATAGGCCAGTGCTAAGTGACTTACCTCCCCAACAAACCCAAACTATTCCTTTAAAAATGGTCAGGTACAAAAAAATCAGTCAAAGAGTTTAGTGTAAAAGTAGACAATGTCCAAAGAAAAATCTTTAGAACAATTGCTCATTACCACTTTTAAAAATACAAGAAAGTCGGGCTCCTTGAACCAAAATATAAAGAATTGAGAAGTGGTTTGAGACTTTTGCACAGTACTGTATATAAAACAGTGCTGACATTTATTGCATTTTCTGCTTTCATTTTGTTAATGTACTGTTTAAAGGCAATACCAGATTAAGTACTATTCATCTGTACACTGCCACTGCCAACCTCCCAATTTCCCTCACATCACCATGCACACAAATTAATAGCGCAGTACTTGAGTATGTTTACATCATTAACCATACAACCTTTGCATAACTAGTATGTTACATATTGTACTACATCAGTACTTTTGTTTTGAATCTACAGACAAGGAGTTTTAAGGAATTCTGTCTAATTGATTTTGAATCCTTTCATCTAACTAAATATTTTTTTAAAAATCAGTTTGATATCACTGCTAGTGATGACAGCTGAGCAGTGTTTACATAGCCTCATCAGCAATTTTGATTTCCCTCCTGATGCGTACTGCACCTGAATCTGCCAAACAGACCTGATATGATGTGCAACATTCACACTTATCGCATGCAAATAAATTAAATCCAATGTAAGATCAATATAGTCTGCAGTTTACATACACAGGGCTGTTAGTACCACAGCAGGCTAAATTGAATTAGCGCATTCCCGTGTTCTCTAATAGGCAAAGTATGTAGCAATATAAGCAGTCCATGCATCACTGCAATGGGGAAAGAAGTAGAAGGTTCTACAGGGTGGCAGGACTAGAGTCATTTCAATGGCACAAAGTAAAAGAAATGACCTTTTCTGGGAACATTTATTTATTTATTTTATCCCCTGCACCACAGAGTGTAATTTATACAGAAAAGTGCAGAGACATTTCAAACATAAAAACCACAGTGAAGCGCACAGACCAGCTAGGCTGACCAGGGAGCTGCTGAGAGTCTAATATAGACAGCTGTCAGGGATCTTCTGTGAGCACTTTAATCTCTCACTGCAGGTGTATGGAAATTTTTTGTCATTTATCTTATCCCTGATGGCTCTAACTTCAGCAGGTATGAACTTCTTTAAGAGGCTACAGTACAAAGCTGGTGGCTTCATGAACCCACTTCAGTGTGCTTACAGCTAAGACAGGCGCAGGTGACATAGGTATCACCCCACTCATTCACTCAAATAAAAGCCAGGCCGGGCTGCCGTTTGTTGACTTCTCAAGTGCTGGAAGTCTATTGTGCCTACAGCTCTTAGGCTGAATGTAAACCCTCAGCTGATCCAGTGGATTCAGTCTTTTCTATCAGCGGGTCAGATTCAATGGGCACTTTACACACTGTATCACTATCACATCTGTCACTACAGAAAAACCCTCAGGGTTCTGTACTATCACCGACACTGTTTACTTTGCATACAGATGACTGCAGGAGCACAGACCCTGATATGTCATCTGAAAGACTGTGATGACAGCATAATCCTGAACGCATTTAAGAGGCTCCTGAGTGCCAGTGGTGCTTTGGCTTCCTGGTGGAAAAGCAATCACCTCAATCTCAAAGTGTCTAAAACAAAAGGCGGGGTTGCTGAGTTCCTGCGTAACCTTACACTCCCATCGAATTTGACAGTGGAAAGCAAGACCATTCAGCAGAGATATGTATGAGTACTTGAGCTGTGTAACTGTCTATGGGCTCTACTTTTAAGAGCAATGATGAACAGATGCTCTTAAAATGCCAAAAGAGACTCTTCTTGAGAAAACGAAGATGTCTGTTATTGCAAAAGTCTCTGCCATAGGCCTTTTACAGATGTTTTACTGAGTTAATGTTGAGGTTTGCGATCATAGCCTGGTTTGGATCTGTGTCTGAGCCCCAAACAGGGCTGTTAGTGGAAAAACCATCATCCAAGATCTGCCCAACTTCACAATGATTTACATGAAATGGCTCTTCGGAAAGTCTGAACAATACCTGCAGACTCAGACCACATGCTTCACATTAAGTTTAAACTACAGCCAGCGGGGCATGATTTTTAGAACTAATGCTGCAACAGGGACTGGCACAATCACTCACAATCTCACAACCTCTGTCACCAGACACAGGACACCATATGCTGGACACCTTGGCCAGTGAAAGGTTGTCCTGCTTTGTGAGGTGTGTAAGGAAAACTCAAGAACTATAAGGATTTATTAATAGCTTAATCTAATCTACGATTCAGAAATAACTAAAATACCCATATAACATATATATGTACATATATGTTATATGGGTATTTATTGCATGTTTGCCATGTTGAAGTTCATTGTTACCTTCTGAAACAAAGGAATCTTATTTGTTTAGGTTTAGGCAAAAAAAGAGATTGCATTTAAGATTAAGTTTCTAAAATTAAACTATTCAGTTTAGAAGCAGGCAATAAAAGTACTTATTTACAATTAGAAAAAGATCATGATTTGGATTAAAATATGGTTGCCCCAAGTTCAAAACTCACTTTTTGTAGTCGTGCCTGTAATGAAAACACAAGACAATTTGTTTCCATGTACACACACACAAAAAAAATACATTGCTTGACGTGACTGTTTCAGGTCTTGCCACAAGACTGAGCTGGCCATTATCAAGTTGATGCAGCGTAGTCAAATCTATGTACAACAACGCTACTACGCTATAGTTTATACACCTTTGTCTCTGCATCAGTCTGTCACCGTCTTATCTGCAGACTTTACTGCTAACTCCATGAGCTCATGGAACCAGAGTAGAACTATTAAGTCTGTAGAGTTTTCTGTTGGAGAGATCTAGTGCTACAATAGAGACTTACTACAATCTCTTTAATTAGTTAACTACTATGACTAAAAATGTAAGCAGTACAAATACAGTAGCCATGCCAATAGCATTAAATAGCTTCAATTATAGAAGCCTGTTGTAGTGTACTGTAATTTATTTCAGAGTCTTCCCACGCGAGGCAGGTTTGGAAGAAAGTGCATCATTATAAAACTCAAAATGTGTTTTATTGACCTAAAGAAAAAGGCATTAAGCAATAGCGTCATTAAAAAAAAACCCTAACAATAAAAAAAGATTTGATATGTGAATATGAGCTGCGTTGAGGGCATGTCAACTTAGATATGTGACTCATCTCATCAAAAACATTTAAATGTTAAATCTCAGGGGGTAAGCATCCATTTTTTATCTGCCTTTGTTTTGTTTTCTTTGCCTGTCTGCGGTACCTGTGGGCCCCGGGAAAAGGGCCTGACAGGACAGCCGTTGTTTTCTAGGTCAGCTCTTCCTGCATGGCAGACCATCAAGGCCACCCACGTACCTGGTCGCTACACTGGGGATATGATGTCTTAAGAAGCTTTGTTCTTCAACAGATTCAGACAGACAAGGACTTTGTGTTCTGTCAGTGTGAAAACGTCAGACGGGACCTGGAATCTGTTTTCCGTTGTTATCCCTTCACAGGCACAGGCTGGCTCGTGGTGATGTGGCGTTACACACTGACAGAGTGAGGTCTGGGATATATAAAAAAACAAATCCACTACTCTAGAGTCAGACTGAGGGTTCACTTTGTCAATACAGTGGGCAGACACTGGAATAGTGCTACAAGGAGGGTATTGTCAAGGAATAACCTACTTGACAATCCATTCAGACATCTTGGAATTTCCCCACTTAAAACATAGTTACAAGGGAAGCTCTTGAACTTTAAGGAATAACTAAACTATATGAAAAACCTCTGTTTGTTTTCTTTCAAAAAAAGAAAACGATCGATACCATTGCTATGGCTGTATGTTAAACCAGGAAGAGACATATTTTTTTGCTTTAACTTAATCACTATGAATGAGCTATCAACATTTACTTCAATAACTTCAGAAGAAGTTAAATTTAAGTTTCACTTTCACACACTAGGGAAAACAGTGGTTGGAGACCTTGGGACTACAAAAAATTATTGTGTAGTTTACAACTGAATGCATTCAAGCTGGCAACGACATGCAGTCTGTTGGTAACAATACCCAGTTAACTGTGATAAATTGGTAAACTCTGTTGCCATCTACAAACACACAAATTCACAATAAACAGAAATTCAAATAAAACTTACATTCAGTCCAGTAAGAACCTCATAGTTGCTGTAGGAGATTGATGTTACTGCAACATGGCATAGGGGTTTGGCAACATTGCTTTTGTGTAGGATTATATAACTAGAATGGAACCACCTGAGTCAAGTCCCCTACTGCGCTCGTTAGTGCAGACTGACTCAGTTTGATTAGCAATCGGCCTGCATAAATAAATTAAGCTGCAACTATTTGCAGACCTTCACCGATCTGTCTGTGCCACTGTTTGGAGACAGGTTGCCTGCCAAAACGTGACCTGTGCAATCTCCTTGTGATCAGAAGTGATTACAAGTTAATACTGAAGTGAGGTTGAGGGTGTTACATGTTTGAAACCTTTGGAAACAAGGGGAAACAGCCTTTTTTATGCCCAAAGGGAAAAAAGGGAAAAAAAGTTAAATAAAACACAAGAATAAATCTTGGCAGTCCACTTTTTGTAAGAATTATCTGCTATCAGGTTTTCATTTTTGACAAGAGTCAGTGTAGCTGATTAACCTTTATTTTTTATTCTAAAGTAAGCTCGGTGACTTTTCACTCTAGCTTTATATTTAATGTAAAACTGCAACATTGGCATCAACATTCTGATCTTGACTTAAAAAAGAAAGATCATCATCATCGTTTATTTATATAGCACTTTAAAAACACACCCGGTAGACCAAAGCGCTGTACAATACAAATATAAACATAGTAATAAAATAGCGAAAACCAGACATAGCAATAAAATAAATAAAAATGTCAGTTACCCACAGAGTTAAAAGCCAGGGAGTAAAAGTAGGTTTTTAATCTGGACTTAAAAACTGGCACTGATGTATCCTGTCTAATATGGAGAGGAAGGTTATTCCAGAGCATGGGAGCCGCGACCGAGAATGCACGGTCTCCTCTAAGTTTCAGCCGTGACTTTGGGACCGAAAGCAACAGCTGCTCAGCTGACCGAAGTGAACGAATGGGGACATGGGGCTTCAACAAATCAGACAGATAAACAGGTGACAGACCATTTAGAGATTTAAAAACCAATAAGAGGACTTTAAAACGGATCCTAAATTCAATTGGAAGCCAATGTAGAGGCCAAAACCGGAGTGATGTGGTCGAATTTCCTTCTGCCAGTTAAAAATCGTGCCGCAGCATTTTGCACTAGTTGCAAGCGTGACAAAGTGCTCTGCCCAACCCCTATTAAAAGAGAATTGCAGTAGTCCAAACGTGAGGTAATAAAGGCATGAATAACACTTTCCAGGTCACGCTTGGACAGAAAGGGCTTAACCTTCGATAAGCGTCTGAGGTGATAGAATGCTGATTTTACCGCCCCGTTTACGTGACCATCAAAGGTAAGTGCAGATTAATATAACACACAGGTTGCCCAGGAATGCTTCTGCATTAAAAAACTATGCAACTGTATGATTTTCTTTTTGACTGAGA
>VVHJ01034386.1:0-12540 GCA_015107715.1 Tylochromis polylepis
AGTCTGCTTTCCTTCACACATAACTGTTTCTTTACAGAAAACATGGCCTCCACCCTCTGGAAACATGGGACTACAGAGCCTATACATGTAGAAGCATTATAAAAACTACATTGAAAATGAGTCTAAGTTTGACATTGAAAAGACGTCTACAACAACCACATTTGGACTAGAATTAGCTCATATTCGAAGGTCCTGGGGACGTCAATACTGGACATTCGGGAGATGTCGGAAAAAAGACGTCATCTGGCGTTACAGTCTGCACCTTCAGGGGACCAAAATTGGACGTACAAAAATGACCAAGAAAAGACGTCGTTTCAACATATCTATGTTTAGTGGGAATACTTCTAATTATGCAACAATTCTTTTATTTCAGGCTGTTTTTTTTTTCCTTTTAAATAACATACATAGCGTTAGTTCAAATTGCTTTGGAAATGACAAAATAAATTAAGTGAGGCAAAAATAAATAATTTCAGAAGGCACAAAAACTTAAAATAGTGATTTTGATTGGTGAAACTTCTATAGTATTATAAATCCATGCTGATTATGTGGATGCATTCATGTTTTCATTTCACTTACCTGATGACATCAGGTAAAATATATGTCAGTACAATGCCATATTATGTTGAAGGTGCAGCAAATAATTAGGAATCTGAAAACTGTTACACTCAGCAACAGTTGCCCTGACGACATTACTCATCACTTGCCGTGCTTAATCAGATGAGTGACAGGTGACAGAGGTTAAGCACGGCAAATTTGATTGACATGAATAGGAAGAAAAACTTATTTTCCCAAGGGTGCTCAGAGTGTGTCATGATTGCTGTGTGATGCAATTAAAGAATTCCCAGTGAAGGATTTAACTGCTGTGCTGGAGCTACAGGAAGTGCTTCAAGAGCAGCACCTTGAAAGAAAGAGGAGATTAGAAGCATGGATGGATTTTTAAGTCATGGATGTTTTGCAGCATGCCTGTCATACCTGAAAATAGACCTGGTAATGTTAAAAGTCGTGCACGGTGGTTATTAGACTGGCAGAGGTACTAGGAAATAACATATTTCTTGCACTTTATCAGATGGCAGGCATTTGCGATGTAGCTTTGTACCTACAAGCAGTTTTCCTTTACAGTTATAGTACACTGGTTATAATGACAAGCCTAACATCTCATTAAATGTCTTATTCTAAATCTGGAGGTGGGCGGCTGAAGATCAACAAATGTCAGTGAGATTTTAGTGGGTGTCACTGAAAAATAAATACATAAATAAACCTGAGGGTTATGTTAGATTTGATGAAAATTTACCTCAGCATTAAACACTTTTTGTATTTAGTGTAAATTTCCTTTCTTCTGATCAGAAAACTAAATAATGACTATAAAGAGCTTGCTGAACTTTTGAAGACCAGGCTTCTGAATAATTAAAAAAGTACAGTAAGGTACTAACTCTAGTGTTTTTAAGTTGACTTTTATTGGTGGCTGGTTTTCTGCATAGTGATCTTACACAAATCTTGTGGGATTTTTTCTACTAATTCTTTGAAGTTATGGTGCGATGAAGAGAAATACAGCCCGTTGTCTCAAAATGAAGGTAATGCCATGTGATGGTACAATTAGTCATATAGGTATGTATTTTCAATTCAAAATAAATGAAAAATGTTTGCTCTAATGCAAACCACACCTGCACTTTTGTGTGGGCAGTTTCAGTGGTATTGTTGATTCAAGGTGACTCTGCCTATTGCAGCTCAGCCACAGGTTTACCTAGATGTCAACTGGTTTGAGCTGTCCAACACCTGCTGCAACTCATGTCAAGCCAGGCTCACAATTTCTGGCAACATCTGCCCCACTTGCCAACTGAGTCATAATGACTAAAAGTAATGGTAAAAATGTGTGTGCTCTCCGGGATTTGTAACCTCAAACCCTAAACCAAAAATATTTAATTAATAATGATCATTTTAAGAATCATAATAAATAATTAAAAAACTGGATTTATGTGTGATATGTCTGGTATATCTGTAGGTGTTTAGTCTTCATTTAGAGACAGAGGTCAAAAAGCTGAGGATAAAATGCTGTACATTTCTCGCCTATCAAGAGAGGCCATCTTGTGAAATGTACACGCATGCAGAACTTTCAGTAAGCTGCAGTAACAGCAGAGGGAAATATTTTATTTCAAGCCAACATGAAAATAATCATGAGAAAGCGTTTAAACAGATTATTAACACGTTTACATGTCTATATATATATTAGCCACCTAGCGTAATCATTTCCGATGATTACGGACCCTGGAATGTATTCAGTATGTTTTTTTGCTCATTACTGACTCTGTGGCTTTAAATATATTATCTCCCCCTGCTGGTAATGCAATTTCTGCATGTGTGTCCATTTCATGTTTTGGAGTGGCAAAGTGTGAAATGGACACGGTGGACGGGTGTGTCGATTACACGTTTTGCCTTGATACTGGTTTGACGAACAACCATAAAGCAGTGAGAGCAAGCACACTGCTTTTTTTCATTGCATTAATGCATGTTAAATCATTTTCGTCACTCTCGAATAATAATAATAATAATAATGCATAGCCAGCTTCTAGGAGACTTTTAAATGTTCATAAAATCCATCAGTTAGCGTGACAATCATAGTAAAATGTGGAAGTTGCCAGCAACATGCCGTGTTTGAGTTGAATTACCCTGACGAAATTCACTTACTCCACAACAGAGTATGGGAGTGACCACAGCAAAGAGGCCCTGCATGATAATCATTGTGGGAAGTTTGGTCCAAAGTTTACCAAAATAACCACTTATGGTGTAGGCTTTTATAAAAATCTTTTGTAGTGATAAATGTAGTTGTGAAGTACACATTTCACTGGTGATTTCAGACAGTTTTTTGGACATATCCTGCTAATTCACATCTAAGGTATTACAGAGTTTATTGGACCATGTCTCACCATTCAGCCCAGCACCCAAGGCATACTGGAGTAGTAGTTCTTACTTTGGAATACATTGGTTTGATCCTTGGCTCCCTGTGTCCACGTGTTGCACTGTTTTAGAGCAAGTCAATGAACCCTAAGTCACTGACTTGAATGGCAGGCCCTCTGCTTTTGAATGAAGAGGCAAAAATAGCAAAGCCCTTTATCTCTTATGATGGAAAGGATTTGTGGGTTCAGTCAATTTTCTGTACTAATACTAGCCTTTGTTGTTCCCTGATGCATGTACAGTATTTGTTTTCTTGTACGCAGTGTTGCAAACATGTGATTTAAAATGATGGACAAACATCTCACATCACTATTGAGAGCACACGCATTGTGTTTGGGTTACAGTTGCACGAAGGTCCCATGTGAGTACACACTGCTTCTCTTTCACAAAACAGTTGCATGCTTGATGAAAAGATGCTCTAATTTCCATTTAGTTGTCTATACACTTAAATATTTTTCATTAATCGCTGCATGTTTGTTATTCAGGCGTTTTCACTTCTCAGCACAATGGGCTGTCTTGTGCGGAACACTGAAAAACAAGACTTTATTGATTTCAGTATCTATGTATTAGTGCTGTGAACATTTGTGCGAGACTTGCTTTCACACATGAATACCTGCCTGTCATGCTGGTTGAGAAAACAGAGCGTGCTTTCTTTATACAACGACCAGCCAGAGCTGAGGGATAGGAGTAGGTGTATCATGTCAGATTTATACCTTGTCTGTAGGAGATGGGAGAGTGTTTTCATGCTGTTCACCAAAATCCACAGCAGACTATCTTGTGAATAATGCAGTGCCTTCGGTAGAAATACAGCCTTGGGCATTTTTATCCCTTGCAGTATGGGTATCCAGGGAATTAGCATATGAAGCAGTTCTTTTCAGGTGATTTGTGAGTATACTACATATTGGAGTATTTAAGCATGCTTGGCTTAATTTTCTATAATGGTAATCAATTTTCTGTGTATATTACAAAAACTATTTTAATGCAGAATTAAATAAGGCTGACGAAGTGGGACACAATGGACATGCCGAAGGATGCAACCAGTGACAAAGTTTGGTCAAGAAAAGTCTGTGCAAAAGGCAGTCCTGCCTCAAATGTATCAATCAGAAGTCTCAATGAGAAACTGGATTCAAATCAAAGGACCTTGAAGTCTTCATCTTTTGTGTGCTGGCCAGCTGAATGTGGGGCTGCAAAATTTTTTTTCCCCCCTCCTCATCTGATGTGATGAAGAACATGCCTTCAGCGGTTCCTCCAAATTCAGAGGAGATTTCCGCTGAGTAGCTCGACCTCACAGCCTAATCACCAGATCTAAAACTCCAGCAGAGCTCCAGGCCGCGCCGAGAGGGATAAAGCCCCCTCCTGCTGTTGCTTCCTCCGGCCCCACATGCTAGGACACAATTAATTCATACTGCTGGCAGCCTTGGACTATCCCAGTAGTACTCGTATCCCTTGTGCGTGTGTTTTCTGTCCTTATTTGCATAATATCAATTTGGTTTGTAATGGCCTATTGAGAAACACAGTCTGCAAGTTTGCATAAATAGGAGAGAAAAATGCACAGATCTAATTCAAGTGATGTTTATGGACTGAGCATAAAGCTACATTTCCAGAGGAATTGAAAAAAGTATTTATATGGGCAAAGGGCAGACTTTAACTGAACTTGGTGTACAGGTTTCTGTGTGCGACTCGTTTTCTAACAGGGAGAGAACACTAATGGCAACTCTCTGAGGAGAATCATGTGTTGGTGTGTGGAAGAAGGAGAGGGGTGCTGATGAATTTAATCACAGATAGTCAAGCTGACCGTGGGCTGAGTGAGTGAGTGAGTGAGTGGAAGAAGCTCTCTGCCTTTCTCTAGATGAATAATCATACAGTCCTGCCACACTCCTCCTCCTCTGCTGACTTTTTCTGAGGAACATGCAGCGCAGAAAGTAAGAAAGGGAGTCACAGTCAGAAATGGAGAGACAGGCAGGAATAAAGAGATGAAGAGAAATAGAGCGAGAATGATGAGATGGTTAGAAACAGTGCAACAGCAGAGAGGAGAAGATTAGGTGAGGGCAAAACTAAATCTAGAAAGCAATCCCCAGGCAAGCACACACTTACAGTGGAGCCAGAATACATATTAACAAAGCTCGCAGGCATGGGTAAAGACAGGATCACAGTACATCATAAGACTAAATATAAATCAGCAGCTTTGTTCTGATGTCATTTATACCAATAGGAGACAGACAAGAGGAAGTGTTACAAAAGGAGATTTGTTTGATTCTATCCATTTATCACCTGTTCTTTTTCCCTTTTTCTTTTTTTAAACCAGAAGTTGGGCATATGTGTGCAAAGTCGAATGAGTGGAGGTGTCTACAATGTGTGTGTGGTTTATGATGAAAGTGATCCCCCTTGGGACTTTCCCCACAGGTGGAATAATGAAATGAGCAGTGCGTGACTGATGTGTGCTCCTATGCAGAGCACAATTTCAGACAGGCTGTATTTCAGCTAATGTGTCTTGATCACCAAAAGGGAGGCTCATTTTTCCACTTGTCCCTCCTCTGCAGGGAGGTCAGGGATCAAGATCTGGTTCATGAGGATCATCCAGGAGACATTCTGTCTCTTTCTGATATACACTGCAGGAGCTTGTTGATTCATAGTCCATCACACATTTTTTTAGGCTAGATATCATTTAATAAAAGCAGGGAAACGCTTGCATCAAGCATGCCGAAACGAAGTTTTGAAGTGATCAACAATAATGGCGGAGCTACTCATTTCTGAGTTCATGTTTGGAACTTTGATTTCTGTTTTGGGGGAGTTTACGGGCTTTTTTGGAGATGTGGTCCTAAACTTTTGATCAGCTGTAAAACAGCCTGTTTCAGTTTAAGCATTATTTTCAATAAATTGCATGCTTAAAAAATGTTTTGACTCACTTCCATTTCTTCTTCTTGCATGTTGAAGCTCTACTCGGAACCTTGTTAAGATCCAACCATGCAAAATATGATTTTTTTTTGTTGTTGCCATTTTTCAAGTGGTCTTAAACTTTTGATCGGGACTGTAGTTAGTTAGATAGAAAGCACTTAAATATAGGAAAAAAGTGCTTTGAGTCCTCAGATAGAGTAGAAAAGCTCTGTATAAGAACCAGTCCTTTTGCTATTTACCAAAAAACTAATGGCGTAGCTACCACAGATAATGTGAAACCTATTTTATTTCTTCCAGATATGAAGAGTATTAAATTGGAGCAAACGGTATTTTGCCACGTTTATTGGAATGTTTTTGCAGCTTGCCAGATATATTAATCACATATATTACCATATAATTTGACTCTAAGTATTATTTTTGCACCTCCAAATTGAGGATCCATATGGAAATACAAGCTCTCTAAGTAGCACATAATGTCATAATAAGAATAAAATAATATCTTAATGACTGGTGAATTCACGGATTGCACCATTTATGAAATCTCAAAAACTCTGAGCCAAAATGACCAAATTAGTTACAAATGAATTTTATCTCAACTGTCTACTTGATTAATGCACTAACTGTCTCTGCTCTAAATTGTCTCTGTGATCATTTTAGGCTGTAAAGCATTTCCGTTTGTATTTTTCCAGATAAGCTTAGCTACTCCACATACAATGTCAACTGCATAACTCCTCTGTATGACATACTTCTGTTCAGTTTCAGTATATCACCTTGTGAGCCACCTTGCCACAGTGTTATAGCTGTTTTATTAAAGAGTTGAACGACTGCAATTTTTCTTTTGAGCTGCAAAATAATGTTGGTCAAAGCGCCCTTCTGTATTTGACAGAGGACTCCAATGTCCTAGTCAAACACAGGTAGCAATGTACTCGTGCATTTACAGAAAAATCAGATCAAGAGTGTGCTTACATATTCTAACAATGTAAACGCCACAGAGTGGCAGTTCATTTCAATATGAGGGTTTATCTGACTTAATTTAATGACTCTACAATACCAGAAATGTGCAATGGCTGAAGCTTAAACTGCCAAAAAAGAGTTTTTCTTTTAAAAAAATGTAGTTATTCGTTGGAGTAGACGGACATTAAAATTTATTGTTCAGATAAAATGTAGACTATACAGATCATCTGTATGATATTTGCAGGTTGTTTGGATGATTTAGTTCATCATTCTAACTGTATTTTTGTATTGTAAAAACTTTAATATTGATGAGCTTAAAAAAAACAAATCTCATATGTATTAGTGGGCTGCTGCTTGTAAATCCATTTATCCTTTGAAATGTCAAATCAAAGTTAGGCTTGAGATCAGAGTGCAGAAAAAAAAAACCAAAATATGAGGTGATGAAGCTCAATGCATAAAAGTGGGTGTGTGGGAGATGAAGATATCAAAAAATATAAGGAGAAGCAGAATTTAAATCAGAGGCATCTAGCTAAAGCAAATGTAACTGTGATGATTGTTTTATCTTTATTTCTTTCGTACTGACTGAACTATCTCAAGAAATACTTAATTGGATTGTATCAAAATACTGTGCAGAGATGTCCATTGACTTCGTTGTCCTCGAAGTGTTCTCATGAGATATGAATGTTTGATGGATCAACTTTGACAAAGATGCTCATTTTTTGCTTATTAGATTATTTACAAACTAACATCTGTCAAAACAAAGACATATACACCTCGTTAAAAGATGCTGACTATAGTAAGCATGCTAAACACCAGCATGTTACTGTCACTGAGCATGTTCACATGCTGATTTTAGCTGAAGGTACTACTGTGCCTGGCAGCCTCACAAAGCTGCAAGAAGTAAACTCTTAATCTTCTCAATGTGATCGCCATAAAATATGACTTAATAAATGGTAGAGCCTCCAAATAGTTTCTTCTTTTAAAAAAAAATTCCACTGTTTACATTGCATGAATGTAGACATCACCTCCACAGTAACAGTACTACTTCCAGTGGTCAGTAAGTCTCCATTCAGCTGGGCTTCTGAGACCAGTGAACAACAAAAAGATTATACACCGTGCTACAACAACACCAGTGGGGCCAGCAGTCATACACTTCTCCCGTCAGCAGAGCTGCTCTATGCACTGAGTATGTGAAAGTAAGGAGCCCTGTTGTAGAGCACCATTATCTGCTGCACACACATACAGTATACACATAGTATACACACTTTGAGCAGTTTTCTAACCCTTCTCTGTTTTGCTTGCAGATGTTTGTCCACTGGCGCCTCTTTTGTCAAATCCTCTCGTCGTGGTGTTGCTTTTGAAGACCTCATTTCTGACCAGGATTTATGATAATGTTGAAAATAACCTCATGTAGTGTTATCATAACCCTGAATATAATACTTGAGGCCACAGGCTCCCTCTCCTCCTGTCCTATTATGTAGTGTTTTTAAGCAATTTGCTACTGGGATTCGGCAGGGCGGCACATGAGAGAAGACAGGCGACAAAATGGGCATAATGACAAGCCTTGGGGGGCGGGGGACAAAGAGCACTGAAACTGTTGACAGTTTTAAACTCGTCAACAGCAAGGGCACATCTGAGGGCGGGGAGGTGACTTACAGACTGATTAAAAGATAAAGGTTACTAAACAGCTTCTGTAATCCCAGTGCACTCAGCAGACTTTACAGAAAATATGGCTTAACAGTGATAAGGAGAGTCTGAAATACAGCAGCTGTCATATACACTATATACACACCCACACACCTTGGTGTACTGCACCGTCATGCCCTTTCCTGGTAAACAACTAATTGTGTTTTATTGCTCTGACACATGGAAGCACTTTATACGCAGTTTGATTCCCCTTACATGCTGCAGTATGCATAAGTTTAACATGAACACCATAAGGCTGAAAAATAAATTAGAACATTTTTAATGGGTTTTTTTTTTAGGTTACTGAAACATGTACCCACCCACTCAAACACCCCCAGTCCTGTGGTGTTAATATGGCTTTCTATATTTATGGAGACTGAGTTTCTTTCTTTCCCTTTTACTTAAAACAAAATTTTCCTCCTCTCTGGAATATTTTCATGAATCTCATCAGAAACAGACCATCTTTGGAGCTAACTGAATTCTGACCTGTTTCTCCTGAGACTTGAATTTGATCCTTTAGACAAATTTCTGATATTTATATAAGCCAATAAGCTTTCTGTCAGATCTTACTGTTATCTCCAAAACTGATTATTTCAGACAAATATCAGTGCTGTGACAAGAGTTTTAAACGAGCCATTTTAGGAACTTAAACTGGGATCAGCGTCAGTGTAGAGGAAGGCTGTTTCTCAGGAGCTGAATGTGAGAGGTGTACTGATGTTAAAATTAGCACAGTTATGTCTTATAGAAATGGGAAGGACAAAGAAGAGATCCTTTTCTTTTTTAAATCTTCCTTTCCTCTGGATCATTTAAAATGCATTTTTTCTACCTAAAAACAACACAGCCAACCCCAACTTCAGTATTTTTGTGTAACTATTGAATACAGTGCCTGGAGCAAAGCCTAATCAAATTTTATTTAGTTTCAAATGTAACCAAGAAAGACCTAAGTAATCCAAAGCTAATGTTATTCCTACTTTTCATTTTATTCATTTCATGTCAGGTTTTTTCTTTTGTGGACAGCTGTTTGTCTTACAAACAGAAGTATAAGAACACACACATATGCACACTGCAGAAACACAGGGACACCTACCATATAAGTCCAAGTAAATCTTTTTTATCGTGCAGTTAATCTCCTCTGCCTTTTGCACCTTCCAGGTCATTTGGGAAATCTAAATGACCCCATAAAACCCCTACAGCATTTTCAAGCTTCCTGAACAGAACATTATATGTTGTATATGCAGATAAAAGGTTATATACATACAACTGCTTCCTGGTAATAAGCTTTGGAAGTGGGAGGGAATTGCTGTAATTTTTCTCTGCAATCCCACTTGAACTAAAATAAAGGTAAACGTACACTGGGTGCACTGAAGTGCCTATTATTTCGGTTTCAGCTGCAAGTGATATTTTTAACATATACGTATAAACAATTGCATTCAAAAAAAGGTCCATACAAAAAGATGCACTTGAGCTACTTTTGTGCATGAATAAAAATACATAAGGTCATAAAAACATACAGACGTGCTCAGGTAAATAGAAAACACACACACACACAGATTATGTATAGTGTACATGCATTCATTAATGCAAGAACGTACCCCATGTGCAAACAAAAACATTTGAAATGGAGATAAGCTGTGACAGTATGGCTCCATATTGAAAACATCAGCTTAAAAGGCCAATGGCAGCGGTGTGCAGCCATACCTGGGAGGAACAGGGCAGCAGACACACACCTATAGTATTCATCTCACAGTTAGAACTGCATTTTCAATGTCACTCACCCGTTTGCTTGAGTAAACAACCAACAGCAGTGCAGGGTTATTCTTACTTGATATGGACATCCATATGAAAACTAAATCTAAACATATTTTTCAGTTTATGTTAGCTCTCTTTCACAATTTTCTAGTCGAACATAACTATAGGAATAAAGTATGAATAAAGTAAACTGCGTTTTTGTATAAGTAAATATGCAAAAGGAGGAAAATCATAGCATGCATACTAGTGGGGTTAAAAATAGAAGAGGTCTGGGCAAAACTGCTACATAAATCAAAAGGATTAAGCATCTGTGCTGTGGGGTAGTTTTTGGACAGCTTGTCAAGGTTCAGCTCCAGTGATCACAAATTACTCAACTGAGCTGTAAACTGTTGAAACATAAACCTGTGGTTGGTATGTTTAAAGTGTTTTTTGGGTTTTTGTTTTGC
This sequence comes from Tylochromis polylepis, assembly GCA_015107715.1. Classification (NCBI taxonomy): domain Eukaryota; kingdom Metazoa; phylum Chordata; class Actinopteri; order Cichliformes; family Cichlidae; genus Tylochromis; species Tylochromis polylepis. The sequence goes on from VVHJ01034386.1 coordinate 10,680, forward strand.
TCTGTTAAACAAAGTGGACAGTGCACCAGTTTTATACATGAAATCTCAGCCTGTGAAACAGTCTTTTGTTTCTTAAGTCTTAAATCTGAAATGGACATAGAAATGTTTGTTTGCATAAGAAACAACAAAAAGATAACCTGTTACAACACGACCACAAATCCACAAGAAATGTGCTGCAAATCATCTGACCAAAAAAGTTCCAAAAAGTTTTTTGGGAAAGTTTAAGCAGGCATCAAGGGTAAAATGAAAGAATATATTATTGCAACTAAAGCATCATGCAATTTTGATGTACTCGACTGAACAATTAATTTAGAAACAAGACAAATGGCATATCTCTTACAACTCTTTAAACAAATTAATAGGCATTACGTTCCCATTTTTAAAAAATAAAATACAATTTTTTCTTTTTCTTTCCCTCTAAGATATTCCTATATAAAGTCTTTTTCACAGTGTGTCATGCACTAACAACCTGTTTCAATTGTAGTTACATAATATTTAAAAAATTCTCTATGCAACCATGTCAGCATGTGTAATGAGCTATGTTAACAAGCAAGACTTGTGATTGTCTTTTTTCATACTAAAACAAGAGAGCCCCAAAGACATAAATGCAAACTCTTCCATGCAGAACAATAAAAAAAAGCATAGTATGATAAAGTTGCATTAGATAACACAATATATTATTGGAACACTGTAGTGATAGTGGCTCAAATTAAAAAGGATTTTTGATCCATTTATCATTAAGTGTCATTTCAACATTTCTGATTAATTTAATGTTACTTCAAATTAAAGCAAGTGCACGAAAAGGAAAGACATTTCCAAATAATCCCAAACTTTTGCACTGTAGTGTACATTACTCTGAGAATGCTGTTTTAAAAAATGTGCTGACATTAAATTACTCTCACTTAACCAATGTGGCCAAGTCTTGTAGGATTTACCATTAGAACAGTACAGATGGAAATAGCTAATGGGCTCCTCAGGTTGGATAAAGGGAAAGGGTGATGAAGGTTAATGTCTCTGTCGCCTTTTTTTTGTTTAGTATTCATAGATATAATTTAAACTCAATAACTCTGTCTGACCTCAAGGGAGACAATCTTTTAGCCTTGAGTCCTGCTTAAGGCTCTATCTTGCACAGGAAAAGAGAAGCATGTGCATAGTCTGGTACTCATCATTAGACATTTCTTTACTCAGGTTTCCTGTGGCAGCATGAATCTGGCATATTTGTATATGTGTATGTGTGTGTTAGAGAAATTATTTTTATGACAGCAGTGTGTCAAATGACAATATGAAAAGCACTGTTGTGATTAAAAAATAAAAAATAATTACAGGAATCTTCAGCTCGACTTGGACTACGTTTACACTACTCCGGATAAATTTGAAAACGGCGTTTTCGTCTAAAAACGCTCCGCGTCCACACTATCGTTTTCAATCGTTTCTGAAAACGCTTACGTTCCTGTACCGCACATGCGTGAAACGTAAGACGATTCGACCTGCATCATTTCCGTCTGCCGTTTATTTACTTATTTACTTTATATTCCCTCTTCTTTGAAGAAAAGCTATCTGGAGCATGTACAAACTGATATTAATCTTTAATAGGGCTGTCAAAACTGAGCGCAAACAAAACAACTGCTGTACAATGCTGTCCGCCATCTAGTTGAATTGGTCACATGACTGCATCACATGACTAAAATGCGTCATCGTTTCCAAAAACCTCCGTTTTTGCAGTCCACACTGCAACGCGAAAACGGCGGTTTCCAAAATCTCCACTTTTGCCGGAGTTTTTAGAAAGAATCGTTCTCAGAGGCGACATCTCCGTTTGTGTGTAAACGAAAGGTGCAAACGAAGGGGAAAGTATACGTTTTTA
>VVHJ01034387.1:4509-15958 GCA_015107715.1 Tylochromis polylepis
GGGGAGGCCCGCGGGGGGGGGGGGGGTGTCTAAAAATAGCCCAAGACTCTGATCAATAACTGTTAGATATATTCAACCTGGGCTCTGCCAAGCTGCCAAGGCAACACGGCGCATAAGGTGTGCGTCGGATGCCCTGGTGAGGAAGCCGCACACGGTGCTGATATAACGGGCAACCAGCTGCCAGAGCACCGTTACACGAAGCGGTGCGTCTTATTGTGCGTGTATCAACAGGTACGGAGGAGTCCCTGGTATTACTGAGCGGCGGGATAGTGTTACTCCGCCCGCGGCCACACTCGGCCTCTGCCCGGACACCACGCACGACAGTTTCTAATTATTAATAAGCGCTCATTACGGGACTTATTTCAAACGTGAACCAACAGGCGTGCCGCCGCTGTCATGTCAACACACACTGACAGTCTGGAGGCTGTCGGCACGTCAAAGCCCTCAAACCGTCGTTATTTTCTCCGAAATTACGAGCCGAGAGGCGGCACGGAGACAGCTGCCCCTGCCGCGAGGAGGAGAGCCGTCTCTTTCAGGGTTAAAGAGGAGCCAGAGGCTGGTTGTGAAGTGAATGCCGCCCTGCCAGCAGCTGGTGTGCCGAAGAAAACGGTCCGTTCAGCCTAACCAGCGCGTCTCAATATCAACATAAACATGCTCGTGCGAGCTTTGGCGTTCGCGGGTTCAATAAAGTTCAGCAGTTTTTGCCCAATAAACACCTAATCTGACAGGATATCTGCCCCCCGAGACTTAAACCCCTGAAGAACTGTGTGACTCAACAATCGATCGCTTCGCAACCGAGTAAATTTATAATGATTTCAGGCTGCGCCTTACCTTCAGTTCCGCACTCTCCGCCATCTTGTATTTCTTTGCGCAGGCGTGGTGAGGTGTTGTCACATGACTGGGACGCGCAGAGAACCCACAGGAGCGCGCACAGCGGTGCGTTCAGGCGCACAAATGAAAAGAGGGAAAACGGTAGCAAAATGGAGAAAAGTCTATAGAATAGACTAGGATAGTATGCAAAAGAATCGAATAGGACAGAAGTCAAGTGAGCAAATTTAAAAACAACACAGGTTGACCAAAGTGCTGTACAAACTGAGAAAAAAAGAAAAATAATATATATATAGAAATATAGAAGACAAGACACAAAATCAAAAATAACTCAATCACAAGCTAGGGAGTAAAGATGTGTCTTCAGACGGGTTTTAAAAATGTCCAGTGTTGTAGAGGTCCTAGTTTGAAAAGGCAAACTGTTTCAAAGTTTAGGTAACCGCAAAGGCCCGGTCTCCTCTGTGTTTTAGTCTGCTTCAACGAGCAACCAGAAGCGGCTGATCAGCTGACCTTAGATTGTTTGGAGTATGTTTAGCTCAAGTTGAAGAGGAGAGAGCGGAGCAGAATGCTGACAGTCTTTTTTGAAGTTAAAGATTTCAACAAAACTCATTGCAAATCTCTTTTGTCCATGTGACAGCTCATGTCAGTCAAGTAAAAAAACAAAAACAAAATACTGCTCTAAAATTTACAACATTTTTTAAAAAAAGTTTGGACCTTTTTAAAATGTAAATGTTGAAATGAGGATTCTTTTTCTTTTTTTTCTTTTTTTTTTTTGAATATATACTAATTTCATATCTGACGCCAGCAAGATATTTTTAAAAGTTAAGGCAGTGGCATGTTTACCACTGCGTAGCATCACCTAATCGCCTCACAGCCCTCAGAACTGATGAGGCCATTATGTATTGTGATAATATGGGGGACCCTCTCTACACTGGATTTTTACAAATAATCTCAGATTTTTGATTAGGCAGACCAGAGGGCAGTTTTTCACTGACTGTGTAGGTTTTTCATCATGTAGGTCACAGTAGTCGAGAGTTTGAAAACCAGTTCACGCAGACAAAATGTGATTCATCTTGAGAACAAAACTTCCAAGTACAAGCTAAACAAAATGCTGTCCAGTGCAGTGAGGAGTGCTCGGACGTCTGCATAGAAGAAGTGAAAGAGCCACTCCACAAACTCATGGCACAACACAGTCAAACCACCTCAACACGACAAGACTCAGCTGTTGACCTGCATTGAAAGGAGAAAGGATGCACTTTCAAGGACACTGCAGTCTTGAGATCCATTCCCAGGTGCTTCAACCCCCACTCACATCTTGCCTCAGGTGGCCTCAATAGCTCATGTGTTGGTGGGGTGGGGCAAGGTCTCACAGAGATTTCAGCTGTCAGCACAGTGACTGAAATGACCCACACCTTTTCTTTTTTTTTAACACCTTGGCTCATGTGACACCTGCCTTGGTCAATAGCAGGTTAATGACCCTCAGGACCACCTCCATAGCACACAGCCCCCCACCAGAAGTTTATTACCTGGGACTCTCCACCAGTTGTTCTAGAACTGAATAAACCTCTTGGGTGAGAGGCAAAACGACTTTACAATTCTAAAGAAGTCCAGTTTACTTCTTTTCAAGCTTTCAAGACCACTGGCCTCACTCCAGCTTAAATGAGCTTGGACCCAGAGCAGGCAGTCAGCATGCACTTTCCCACTATTTTCTTTCCTTGTTTCCTTTAAGATGGAAACAATTTCCTGCAACCTGAATGGGCCACATTTACTATCTTGTTGCTACCACCACTGACATGGACACTAGTAAAAAAAAAAAAGAAAAATATGGAAAAAATAATCAGGAGGGTCAAAGAGAGAACAATGGTCTGGCGCCACAACGTTTTTGATGGTTGTCTTGTTGCCTCTGCAGTGCACAGTGGTTTTAAGAAGTGTTCCTGACCTCATGAGATTATATCCACCAGAGTTTTGTGGCTGTTGTAAATGCTGGGACGCCTGATCAAATTTTACACAGCACAACATGAATTTGTCATGTTTAGGCATGTCAGCACTGTCGCCTCACAGCAAGAAGGTCCTGGGTTTGAATCCAGTCTGGTTCCTTTCTGCGTGCTCTCCCCGTGTCTGTGTGGGTTCTCTCCAGGTACTCCCGCTTCTTGCCGCAATCTAAAAACATGCACGTGAATCCCGCCCTATGACAGCTGAGATTGGCTCCAGTCCCCCCACGACCCCAAAATATATAAGCAGGAAAAAATAGATGGGTGGATGAATAAATTATTCTGATACTTGCATCTGTTCATATGGAGTTTTACAGAGACTTCCCCACCTTCAAAAAGACTTTTTTTTACCTGTTCATGTTACTAAAGTCCCAGAAAGTTGATTCAGTTCATCTGGAACCAACGTTTTCAGTGGGGGAAACATTCAAGCGACCTCATCTGACTGAACAATGAATGAGTGGAAGAGTAATGAAAAGTTTCTCTTACACAAAATGTTGCATCCAGATGACCTGAATCAGTTTTCTGGGATTTCCTCACCTGGATTATTGTGTTTGCATCAAGACATGTGACACCAGTGTTGCTAATTAACTAAATTATTAGGGAAATGCTCCACCTGGAACCAGAACCAGCACTGGTGTTTTTTCCTGTCCCAGTGTTTTTGAAACATCCTGCTAGCATCAAATTCAAAATGAGGATATAGTTTTCCAAAAATAATAACATTTCAAAATTTTAATATGTAATGAATGGTTTAAATTGTTAAATACATATGATCAGATTCTGGGGTTTTTTGTTTGTTTGTTTTTTAAATTTTACACAGCATCCTGACTGTGCTGGAAACAAGTGTCGAAGAGATGGAGATCCCCAGTTTCATCTCCATCCAGAAGTAAAATAAAATGACTTTAAATTCAACCTTTTTTATGGGTAAAGTGATAAAGAGTGTTAAAACAGAGTTTACCCATATGTGCTTAGTAATCAAGTGAAATATAATCAAGTGTAGATCAAATTAGTAAAAAGAATGAGAAATTTAGCTTGAGTAATGAGAATAACTCTAATGTCTGGATTTGTGTGCGTTGGTGTGAGTCACCTTCGACCTTGGCAGAGTCGCGTCTGTGTGTGTGAGACTGGCTGCAGGAATGTGGAAGATAAGCAGTGTGTCTCATGTCCATCATTATGCATGATTTTAAATAAGATAAATGATATTAAGTATGTTGTAATTAATAAACACAGAATCATAATTTATATGTGATTTTGCTGATAGTTATATATCACACTCATATGTCATACTCAATACTAATCAGAATATAATCAAGTATAAGTTTAACCAATATAAAGAATAAGATCTGAGTAATGAAGCGATTGGAATAACAGGCCTCTCACTGAGATTAGGTATGGAGTGATGGGGAGCGAGTGATACACTAAGGAGACACTAATCTCAGAGAATCTCTGATTTTGACATTTATCATTTAAAAAATGAAATGATATTGAATATATTGTGATTGACAAACAGAGTCATGAAGAGAACAAGTGAGAAAAAGTATTCTTCTGTAACTGAGTTAAAAAGAAATCATGTCTGAATCACAAAGAGTCGTGATATTCATTTGAGATTGAGCTAATGACAAATCATGAACTGAAGTAAAACAACATGTAAATTGAATCAGACATAAAGGAAACTATATTCATGTGATGGAGTTAATGACAGATCATGTTGAATACAACACAGAAAATAAGAAAATGTAACAATTGTAATGAAGTGATTTTAATGTTTGAACTTTGGTTTAAATCATGTTTGTGAAAGGTCCCAGAGAGAGCGAGAGAGAGAAGCAGCAGGGTGTGGTTTAAAATAGGGTGATGTGGACGTCAAAGTTTTATGATGGTGGACAGCAAGGAGGGGATGAGAGAGGGGAGGAGGTGCATATGGGGAAATCAGTACAAAATGGGGCTCCTATGAACATTCAGGGTTGATCTTCCTCTAGGTCTCTGCATGAGTAAGAGGACATCATCCGAAGGTCCGGCCCTGGGAGTTCACAGTTGGAAAATACAGCAAGAAACCCCAGAGGAGCAACCACCCCTCAGACACTGTGGATCCTCAAACTGGAATTCTAATGTTTGGCTTTTTCGCTGCCGCGTTGGAATATAACTTCCAAATATTAGGCTCCTTTTCTAAGGAAGTACATCAACACGAAACAAAGATAAGTGCATCTTCAGGTCTGGATGTGCCCATTCTCTCCTCTAACCTCTCTCTTCTCAAGACCAGAAGAAGAAGATTAGAAATCAGCACTAGCTCACAGTAGGTTAATTAGATAAGTATAATTCAAGTGATTTGATTATGTGATTATTATTATTATTTGATTTGGCTTTTGCTTTGCTCTTGCTAAAATGCTTTAATAAAATATCCTGCATTCAAAAACTCTAAATTCTGAAGTCCCTTTTTGACCCTTTGTGAAACAGTAAAGTAAAAAGCTGTGTTTTATTATAACATCACTCAGAAGGTTCTTCCAGGTTACTCCAGCCTTAAAAATTAATGAATTTTAACCCAGTTAGTTACTAAAGGCACAAATTTAGAGGTGAACCGCTGATATCGGGTGTGACTGATTCATGTTTAACTGCAAGGCCACCTTGGCAAACACGCCTTCAGAGGGAGCAGGATGAGGATGAGGACCAGAATTACTATGGAAAGCAGATTCACCCAGCAGTTAGAGCTGGGTGAATCTCCTCCCCGGCTCCACCCAAGCTCTGTTTGTCTACTAGGTAATGCTCATAGGATCAGAGACTCTAGCTTTTTAAACAAAGAGCCAGTTCCACCCCTTCCTGTATCAGTGGTGCCCTGGTTGTGATTTATCAGACTGTTACAAATTCCCCAAATTGGTCACATTAGAAATGTAAAGATTTCACACTTAAAAAGCATTTAAAACATGATAGAAATATAGATGACGTAGAACCACACATTGCTGAGTAAATTATTGAAAAACTGCTTCTTCTCTGAGAATAACATGCTTCAGATCATCCGAGAGTATCTTTTATATTTTTTGCACAATGATACAAAAGTAATTACTGGGAGTTCATCTTAAGGAAATTATGTCTGTGTCTTCATTTGGAGAGTAATTCTTTAAATTTTGATTCATACAGGCTCAGATGGTACAGCGATGAGGAAGAAGTGAGTTTGCTGCATGTATAAAACCAGCAAAATCCATCAGTGATAAAGCTTTGTTTTACTGGTAAAACGTGGGTTTTCCACTGGGGTTTTAATGTCAGCATTAATTCTCAACACAGGTCATCTCTTGTTAGAAAAGGTGGTCCAAACAATCAGGTGTCATCTCATATGTATAAACGTGTATCTTGTTTCCCATCTGTAAAACTGTGCTATCGGTGCCAGTGAACTGATTAATTTCCAGCAGAAGCAACTTGATTACAGATCTGGTCCAAACTGGTCTGCTATGTGGGTTAAACAATTGCTTGCCAAAAATGAATTCAATCTATTATTCCGCCTAGCATGTAATCAATTTCCTGGTCATCTAAAATCATTACAGTCTGGAAGATTAGAATAAGTCTAAAACTTTACAATGGAATCACTCTTCTGTACTTCTACTGAAGTAGAAAAAAGTGTCTCATAGTAAATCATAAATATAAGCTTTACCTTTTCTCGTCTCGAGGTAAAGGCCTGTAAAATAAAAGTATTAAAATTTAAGTTAAAGTGTGCTGAATTAAAAATACTGAGTCTATATTTATAACATCACGAGTTTCGTGTAGTGGTGTGTAACAGAAAATAAGATGGGTCTGGGCTTATTTAAAAATTGATACGACTTTTACACAAACTGGCTTGTTTTATGTAAGTAATTTTTTCATTTTAACTCCAAAAGGCACCAAAGGTGAACATTTTCTAAAAGAAAGTTCATGTTTTTTTAAACAAAGACTCAGGACTGCTGGTTTGGCAACAAGCCGACTATAAAATAATCCCACACCTGTGTTAAATCAGACATATAAGACAATTCAGCTCAAAGAAGTCCCAGGTATGACCCTTGGTTTACTTCATTTATTCCCCTCTGGGGAAAGAAAAAAAACCCATGCAGCTCACCTTTATCTTAAACTGTACTGCAGTGTTTATGTTAGACGTAAACAACAACCCCAGCTTTTACAGTTCACAGTTAATAGAAATATTTTTACAAATCTTTTTAAAATTCCAGTTGGCTCTCTTCCACAGCATGTCTTTTATCCTGTCTTCCTTCTCTCACACCAACTGGACGCGGCAGATGGCCGCCCCTCCCTGAGCCTGGTTCTGCTGGAGGTTTCTTCCTGTTAAAAGGGAGTTTTTCCTTCCCACTGTCACCAAAGTGCTTGCTCATGGGGGGTCATATGATTGTTGGGTTTTTCTCTGTATGTATTATTGTAGGGTCTACCTTACAATATAAAGAGCCCTGAGGTGACTGTTGTTGTGATTTGGTGCTGTATAAATAAAATTGAATTGAATTGGAATTGAATTAAAAATGCACATAAGAAGACGTAAAGGTGTCTTTTAGGGCACCAACTTTTTTTTTAACATAAAAATATTATTTTTGTGCACAGTTCTTAGACAAATTAATATACTAATCTGTATGCCACAACGTAGAAATACTGCTTATAGCTTGCTTATTAAACTCATCAGTAGTAATAAATGTAATATATAATATGAAATCTATAATATAAAATGTGTGCACACACAAGTGTGTGTGCACATTCACAACTTAGACTATTCTTACTTATTTTGATTACTTTTATCAAGAGCATTATATCTTATTCACAGTTTTTGTTCCTTGCTTATCTAATTTTATAGTTTGAGTAAGTCCAGGATCCAGTCTGAGCACATGTGGACATGTGATCCCATATATTGGCTAACGGCTTTTTCTTTTGCTTCCATAATGTCCAATGACCTGCATGCAAAGCTACAAAATAACTTGGGTTACAGCCTTCCTGAATGGGACCTGCGTTTTATATGATTCAGTTTAAAGCAGACCCAAATGGAGACCAGCACAAGAAGTAGCAAAACAAAAACTGAGCTTTATTGTAAAATACAGCTAAAAAGAATCAAGACAATCACCTGGGGTATGTAAAACTCACAGCAAGGCCCAAGAGCCAACCAACTTTCAAAGTAAAACAGGAAATGAGCAAATGATAAAAACTGAAGGGAGGAAATATGAAACTACTGAGAGAACTCCATGAAACACTAAACAGCAATTAAAACTCAAGTATGACAAGAGCCAGAGCTCAAGATGGAAATCAAACAGGAATCAAAACCTCAATTTATGTTCACTGTGGTGGTCACGTCTCCATCACAATCAGCTCTGTGATTTATTGCCCATTTCAGGTGAACACTGCACAGCAACCAAGACCTGTGAGAAGGGCGAAAATGAAGAAAAGCCTGGGTAGATCCACCAGAAGTCAGAAATGCAGCTCAGTTTCATAAAGCTGAGGTGAACTTAGCCTGTGTTTATTGCAGTGCTGTCATGTTTAAAAAGACTCACTGTGATTTCAAATATTTCATCACCCGTTTCAAATACAGAGGGTTCCAGCTTGTGTCTGTCACAGACCTTCCTTCTGAACCGAGTTCTCCTTTTTTTAACGGAAACTCTCAGCAGACTGGAAAGTTCTTGAAGAAACATCAGACAGTACTGGATTACTCCATGGAGTCTAAAAATTGTCCTGCAAAATAGTCGAGTTCAAGGGACATGAATCACAGCCCTTCAAGGTGAGCAGTCAAATTTTACCATTTATATACTTTTATGTACAAATCTGTAGTATTATGAGAAATGTGCTATGATATGAGCAGCAGCATTTTGAGGGTAAGTTGATGGAAGGATGTTGGTAAAAGCAGTGGAGAAAAAAACAAGGATCAAGGATCAGGAAGAGGGCAAGGAAACAGCGTGTTATACCCAAAGGGTGCTTTTTTCTGGAAATGTAAGAAATGTAAGAGATCTGTGGATGAAAAAAAAATTGCAATACCAGGGTAAGATTTTTTCTAAATATGTGCAGGTTTTTGTGGATCAGGAAAGTGGCACAGGGAAAGAGTCTGAAACTAGTTTCTATTGACTGACTGTGTGTGATTGTGTGAAACAAATATATAAGACAATGTACTTAAAATACCTAAAGTACAAGTACCAGATGATAAAAACTGATTCATTAATGTGTGCATTATTTTAATGTTACAGCTGGAGATGCTTTTAAAAAACAGGTTATATTTTATGAGCTGTTGCGGTTTCATTAACACATTTTTATCTCGTCCACAGAGACTCTTTATATTGATAATTTACTATAAACTCATTTGTGTCTCCAATGATGCGTGCAGCCACCGCGCAACAGAGATAACTCATCTCACAAAGTTTCACTCAGGAATGCCATGCTTCTTGTTAGACTTTTGGAGGATGCACTGTGTGTGTTAATTTATCACTGTGTTTTAGTTGATCTGAGATTTTCAGACTCGGTGTGGTTGTTGAGTGGAGTAGCTGTGTGTTATTTCCTGCTTCCACGGCCCAAAGGGTCTATACCTGAGAGACTGAGCATACTAAATGAACCAGTGCCTCTGAGGATTCATGGTTTAAAGGGAAAAACCTCTACCACAAAGAGGAAATAGTAAACTTGAGGAAAGAATCAGAGGAAAAGTATAAAGAAATGACTCAGAGGTATGAAAAAAAACAAAGTGAAAGGGAAGGGGAGAGAAAGTATAAAGAACTGAGAAAAATAAGGACTCTGAGGAGGCAAAGGAATAAATCTGGAAAGAAAATAAAACTAAGTTTCAAGAGCTCTGTCTGAAAAAGAAACAAAGGAAGGTGAAAGCTGTTTCAGAAAAAAAGAGAAAAAAGAGAAGAAAAAATAGTATAGTAATAGAGTTTTTGTACCTTGCTTCACCGGTGGAATGGGAAGTGTAACGGTGACATGAGGGTGGGGGCGGCTGCTGGGTGCTCAGCTCCACCTTTCCCCTCACCTCCTTCACTCTGTTCCCTGTAATATTGTGCTGCCTTTGATCTTTCTCCCCCACCCTCTCCAGATTCCCTCCCCTCCCTCTCTATACTATGTTCCTCTTTCTTCCTTCACCCTTACCTTCTTTCTCACCACTCCCCTCAACCATTGCTCTACCTTTTCCTCTTTCCTCTTCCCCAGATGAAAACAATCAGTCGTATCTTAAAAATCAGGCACCACGTGGACAGCAGAAAGAGCAAATACAAGTTCACGTTCTTAAGGGTTCCTACTGCCTTGTCTTGGTCGTACTTCTGCCATCCATTATAAGCAACCTGGACACACCACCACTTCTCTGTCAGTCTGAGACTGATCCTCTCACAGAGATCCTGCAGGATTTAAACAACAGGGCTTCTGCCATTCTCTCCACATGGTATTATCACTAAGGCCAGGTTTCAGCCAAGCTTTTCTGTTACCCTGTGAATTGAACTTGAGTTTCTTACACATTCACCAACTTTAGGAAGTGCATTTTTGAAGTTGACATTAAACTTTCTGAAGCTAACAGCACAAAGCACATTAACCCACATTTACCAGTGAGAAAATCAAGCTGTGTCAGGTATTTATTTAAAGCAGGGGTATCAAACTCATTTTACATTGTGGGTCACATGCAGCCCACTTCGATCTTATTGGGCCAACCTAGCAAAACTCCCCTCTCTGTCAGCGTGAAGATGTTTAACTACACATATATCCCATTTAATGTAGAAAGAAGTGCAACTTCAACAGTACATCTCAGTTTTTCCTACATGATAAAGAAATGCTGCTGTAGTAAATGCAAGAAATCTGTCTGTATAAATAAATAAATGTGTAAAATTACAGAAAAGGTTCAGGTAGTTCACTGCCCAGAAAATGTCCTTTTTTCCCCCACACCTTTTTTTAACATTGTTAAAAAAAAAAAAGAAAAAAGAAGAAATTTCTATATCAGATAGTGAAAAAACTGAAGCTTTTTGGTGACTTAACCATTTATCTATGAATTACTTTGGTGAAGTGTGAATGGCAGTGGTGGATTCCTCTATCAGTAGGAAATGCTATGAAAACACAGTTAAAAGTCCAAAACACACATCCTCCTTCACATCTTCCAAAGCCATTCAGAGGCCCAGATTGGGGTCTTTGACAGGCCGATTGTGGCCCCCAGGCCTTGTGTTTGACACCCTTGATTTAAAGCTTTTTGCCACACTTGGTGAAACCAAACCAAAACAAAACAAAAAAAAAAAAACTTTTTCTTTTTCCTTTTCCCCCCAAAATACTAAAAATGCTTCTCCAGAAATCATAATTTACCATTTTTAAACTAAAATTATTTTTTCTACTTGTTGGTTGGTGGATGCAGAAATTATAATTTAAACTTTATCTAAAGAACTTTAATATGTCTATCCTGAAATAACCAAGACTTTTATCACTGTTGAGAAAGCCAGTAGGTGGCGCCCTATCATTTCAAATGAAGCTGAATCTGAAACAACCTGATCTACAGTCGTGGCCAAAAGTTTTGAGAATCACATAAATATTGGAAATTGGAAAAGTTGCTGCTTAAGTTTTTATAATAGCAATTTGCATACACTCCAGAATGTTATGAAGAGTGATCAGATGAATTGCATAGTCCTTCTTTGCCATGAAAATTAACTTAATCCCAAAAAAACCTTTCCACTGCATTT
>VVHJ01034388.1:5481-17757 GCA_015107715.1 Tylochromis polylepis
AAAACACAAAAAAAAAAAAAAAAAAAAAGGGGGGTTTAAAAAAAAAAAAAAAAAACACGTCTTTGTTTTCTTGTCTAGAAATTGAAGGTCGCTACAGCTCTGCCGCGGATGACATCAACAAAACAGTAGTCCTCCTGACAGCGACTATTTTAGGCTTTGGAAACACGGAGCGCGCTCAAAGCTCCGACTGTCTCACTCCACTGTAGCGCAAATAAATTTTTTTTAAAAATTTAAAAATCGTAATCTTGCAAATCAGCCGGCGTATTACCGCCAATTATCCACAGAGTAACTCCTCCGCCAACATGATACACTGTGACAAACATAGGAATTGTGTCTGCAGGTCGTACTGCGCTGTGCAGAGTGGCGCTGTGATTGGCTGGTCTTCAACTGTGGCCCACCTATCGGGCCTTCTAATTGGATCAACTGTGAAAAGGCGGTGCCAAAAGGATGGAATGGAGTGGAGGAATGGCCTGGCATTTATATACGAGCCACATTTAACCATACATTTATTTACTCTACACCAGGGATATCAAACTCATTTCAAGTGGGCCAGACCAGTGTGAAACCGTCCTTTCAGTCAGTGTAAAGAACTTTAATCACGCATTTAATTTCTCAGTTATCTTTACATACCATCATACAATATCATACAATCTTCTTTAAGTAGATTTTTTGTATAGCCTGGCACCCTCTCAAAGTACATTTATCAATTCTGTTTCAATTCTGAGTAATTTTAGACTTGTACATGTGGTGCATAATAATCCCATGATTACTGATCATGTGTTCAAAATAACTTAAAATAGCCCTTAATCCTAACTCAAAACAATCCTTAGCTGTCTGGATATGCAAAAGTCCAAACTAATGCCTATGACCACATTTAGTTTCGCTTCTTCAGCAAATCTGTTGTGACGGAGTCAAATAATATCTTGTCATAGAAATCAAAGTGGGTAGATCAGATCAGAAGTCATGCTGTTTGAGTGTTGTGGCTCAAGCCAGTCCAGCAACTCTGCTAGCAGCAAAAACATTGACATAGCATGGCAGCCAAAAATAAATAACCTGTTGAACAAGTTTCAGTGGCATAAAACTTGAAAACTTGAGTTTGAATCTAGAATTTAGTTACACCCAAATGTTTCTTGGGTCATCAAGGATTTCTTATTAGTTTTGTTTATATGAAAGTATGTTTCTTTATTCAGATACATTCAGGAAACCAGACAATCAGAACTCTGAAGCAGGATTCTTTCACAAAGGGGCCTTACAATGGACCTGAAGTCCCTCCCACTGCACAGTCAGCTAATAAAGGGTAGGGAACAAAGCCAGTTTTATTCATTTAAGATATGACTTGCAGAAATGAGACCAAAACTTTTCTAAAAGAACCAGAATCTTCCAGTCCTGCTGTGCAGTGTGCTGAGGAAAATTAGTCATATTAAGAGATGGCACAGTGTACCTTAATTTGCCAGAGCACCCAGCCCACAAACAGGCATTGCCATTCACTGAGACTGTGGGAAAGGAGAGCCTCTCTGTGAATAAGTTTGACCCACCCTGATGGGAGTCACGTTAATCACATGACATGAGTTTAATAACGCTCATCTAACATCTGCAGAAATCTCAATATCTAGTAATCACTCTTACTATGCAGTCACTTAACATATAGCAGTTTGCTATGATATCAGGTATCACCTTCTGCTGTCATTAAACTGTTTAGTAGAGCCTATGAGCCATAATTAGTGCCTGAACAATTGTTTGAGCGAAAGGTTTCACTTTTGAGAAGCTCTGACTAATAGCATGAAAAAACATGAAATACCACACCCAAATTAATAGTGGCTCTGCAATACAATAATATATAAAAGAAGGTAGGATCTAATAGAATCTATACTCACACCTGCTCCCCATGCATGTCTATTTACAGTGCTTGATACAATGTTTACACCAGGGGTGTCAAACGTACGGGGCACGGGCCACATCCGGCTTGCAATACTATTATATCCAGCCTGCGAGATAATTTCATATGTCACGTTATTAATGGCCCATCAGTATGTGGGAGACAAAACTTTAGCCCTGCTGAGAATCCATGCAGGCAGGGGTGGAGCTTTATTTTGATGGGCACACCATGTAGCCAATCAACAGTTTTTATATTCAGCCATTTTCATTGTGGAGAACAAAAGGTTTCAAACTTGTCCAGGCCTGAAACCTTGTGTATGTTCTCCCTAGTAGCAGTAAATGCATTAAAAAAATTGCTTCCTTGAAAAAAGCCGAAATTTACAGTTTACTGTTGAATATTACATAAAATAAACTATATACCAAGTGTCTTTAAAAGGCAGAGATGCAGGCCAAGCAGAAGGTGGCTTGAGCAGTAGCTAAAACAAAAACTGTGGGAGTGTGGGAGTTCAGAGAGGTCATGGAAAAAGACTTTCGGACTGCCTCAAAGAGATTCTGGCAAACTGTCAGGCAACTCAGGAGGGGAAAGTGGTGCTCTACTTGTACTGTGTAAAGTATGGGTGGAGCGCTGCTGACTTCAACTGAGGATATTGTCACGTGGTGGAAGAAATACTTTGAGGACCTACTTAATCCCACTCATATGTCTTCTGTAGAGGAAGCAGAGTCTGGATACGAGGGGAATGATTCATCCATCACTGGGGGTGAGGTCACTGAGGCAGTTAAACATCTCCTTGGTGACAGAGCCCCTGGGGTGGAAGAGGTTCACCCTGAGTTCTTGAAGGTTCTGGATCTTGTAGGACTGTATTGGTTGACAGTTGGCAGTACCTCTGGATTGGCAGACCAGGGTGGTGGTTCCCATCTTCAAGAAGGGGGGACCGGAAGGTCTGCTCCAATTATAGGGGGCTCACACTGCTCAGCCTCCACAGCAAAGTCTATCCCAGGGTGCTGGAAAACAGATTCTGTCTGTTAGTCGAACCTTGGAGACGGAGGAACAAGGAGTGTTCCAGGTCGTGGAACACTAAACCAGCTCTTTACCCCGTTGAGGATACTTGAGGGTGCATGGGAGTTTACCAGTCTACATGTGTTTTATGGACTTGGAGAAGGCATTTGGGAGTATTGGGTGTCTAGCCCATTGCTACGAGCCATTTGATCCTTATATAAGCGTTGCAAGAGCTTGGTCCGCATAGCTGGCAAAAAGTTGGACTCGTTCCCAGTGGGTGTTGGACTCCGCCAGGGCTGCCCTGTGTCACGGATTCTGTTCATGATTTTTATGAACAGAATTTCTAGGCATAGTCAAGCGGTGGAAGGCTTCCACATGGGCAGTCTCAGAAACTCATCTCTGCTTTTCGCAGATGATGTGGTTCTGTTGGCTTCACTGGGTGGTGGCCTCCAGCTTGCACTAGAGCTGTTCGCAGCCGAGTGTGAAGCGGTGGGAATGAGAATCAGCACCCACAAGTCTGAGGCCATGGTCCTCAGCCGGAAAAGGGTGGAGTGCCCACTCCGGTGCTGCGACTGCAGTCATCGTCCATTGTGGTGAAGAAAGAGCTGAGTGTATGTCCCCACCCTCACCCATGGTCACGAGCTTTGGGTAGTGACTGAAAGAACAAGATCCCTGAATAAGCGGAAGAAGATGGATGAATGGTAATAACCCAGATCATTTGTTATGCTTCTGTAATGGCTAATCCACCAGTATGCATAAGCTCTTTAATTGAGATGTTGGTTTTAATGTTAAAATATAATTATTGTTATTATCCACAAGTTTTACAAAAAAAGCTGGAAAAACTGGACAGCACGTTGTTATTTTTTGATTAAGATGCCAAATTGCATTTGCTTACTTTCACCCTTAAAGAAAGAAATAACATCTGTTTCTTTAGTGGTTGAATGTTACTCTTGATTCATTTCTGTCCAGTGTGCCAGCTAAAATTGGTGTGTAAAAATTTGAATCCAGTTCAGAGAATTCAGTCATTTTTTAAACACGATTTTGACAGATTTCTAAAATATTTATATTTTCTTATTCTTATGGTAGATGGTCTCACAAATTTGTTAAGCACTGGAGGCCTAACCTGCCATGAGATAAATTAAGCAACAATATAATTGATAATATACCAAGAAACACAAAGAAACAAAAAGCAGTCATCTAGTTGTACATCATTTGGATCCAGGTTTGTTAGACACCAAATTATTAGATTTTTGATTATGTCAAATTTTATTATGGAATATGCACCTTATAGCCACAATATGAACTAAAATAACACTGGTTCCCACTAAAATAAAGGGAAGCATAATTAGGGAAGTAAGGAAGAATAATCAGTTATACCTAACCCTAAGCCACATTCTGTACCTTGATGTCACAAGTTCCTTAAAAAACAATCATATTAAAAATCTGTATGTGAATCTGGGGTTTTGGAGCTGTTGAGAGTCACAGCTGCCTTTTTTAGTCCAGTTGGTAATCCATCCTGATATAATACACATCAAAATCTTGGATTTTATTGACTTTTTTTTTCATGAGCAAACAAACAAATACAGGCCCAATACTGAATCTATGAGACACAGCAGTGTCAGTGTCACCACTAATGCACCAGTATAACCAATAAGATTTTGTAGCAAAATAGTTAGATTAAAAAAAATGTTTGAAAATGCAGCAAGTAAATTATAGACACAGGAATAAATAAATCACTACTTTTTCAAAAGGAGATCGGGTTCTCAAAGCTATGTGGGTAATGTGGTCATCGCTTTGGTAAGCGAAGCAAGAGTTTCCAAACAGGCTTAAAAAAAAAAACCTGCCAAATTTACTTAAGTGTTAAAAGGCTCCTCCTTAAGTCAATACATCCTGGGTTGTTTTTTTTTCCATTATATGCAATAAACACTGCACAGTGCCATCAGATGATTCGCAGGAATCACAGTGGGAATCTAACTTATTTTCACACCGTGTTAACAAATGTAAAAGAACCTGACACCAGTTTTCAGAAGAATTAAATACACTTGAACACAGTGCAGCTGTGGACACACATACAGGCCTACAGCTCATACTATATACATACTAAAGATATCCATGCATGAAGGATGTGAAGCTCAGCGAATATGAGCAAACTTTAAGACATATACGGGCAAGTGCTAGTGAACAAACAGTATCAGGACTATTGAATTAATGGTGCATGTCCCTTAAAGCTCATATAAGTGTGTACTGAGAATATGTAATGCACATGAAAACTATAAAGAACAACTTATGTGATCACAAATGTTCTGCAAATACCACCTTTACTTCTGGCACTTACACTTCTGTGTCTTTAGGGCAACTAGTAAAATTTAATTTCACGTATTTTTTGCTTTTGTAAAAAGCTCCGAAAAACTCTTTCTTGTGCAGTTTAACCTACAAAGTCAGATGCACGCCGAGCGGTGAAAAACAAACAGGAGCTACCGGATGGCATTTCCTCCACTTTGAGCCCTGCTGTAAAGCAGCGCCCCCCTTCGTCGGTGATCACGTGTTGTCAGCTCCAAGTCAGCGAAGTTGTTGGAAAAGTTTTGACAAGACCAGAGCTCCGAAACAGCTGCAAAGAGACCATTCAAGGCGACTCATAACCGCTCCTAAACTCTGATTTTGAGTCTGGAGAAACAATGGAATCCGTTGCGCAGGTAAACGCGCTGGCAGGAAGAGTTTAACTGTTAATGACGTATATCTGATGAATGGACACTTTTAAGCAAACACTCCCATTTACTCCCGACCCTCCTCGACAGTGCAACTCCGTCTTTCTCACGCTGTGTCTTTATTTTCGATTAGAAAGTGATGACTTCAGGATTCAGTCTTGACTTCGGACCCCTTAAAGAGCCTTTGGCATTCATCCGTTTGCTAGAATGGGTAAGTTTTTTCCCCACTTTTCTTTCTTTTTTGCTTTCTTTCCTTTTTCTTTTTACCATATGGCCTGTATGGCGGGCTGTGCTTTACGTAGGAAGCCGATCCTTGGCTGCAAAAATACTTCATAACTTGATTGTGTTATTTGTCTTGTGACCCACTGCTACGCCCAGAGAAGCCATCCAATTCATCATTTGAGCTGGAGCACTGTTATAAATATGGCATGCAGTTGCACTCGAGTCGAGATGCCTTCCTATAATGGGCCTTTATGCGTCTCAAACCGAAAACTAATGTGTGGCGGGCAGGATGTTCAGTGTTATGGACGCCAGAGGCTTTATAGGGTCCGATTAACATTTGTGGCCGCATAAAACCAAATGTTATTTTATATGTGCTGGTTGGGATTTGTCTCTGCACTTCCAGCTACTGGATAAAGCATTCTGGCAGCATTGCTTGACTTTAAGACCGGATTTTGTCACTCTGTACAGCTGTCACCATGATAGTTTTGTGTAAGACTTCCTGTTTAAAAAATGAATTATATAAAATCTAGAAGGAAGTGTGGGTATATTTGTGTGACACTTATGTTCAGCACTCTGTCCTGAACACCTAATTTGTATCCCCTTATCTTATATATATTTATGTGTGTGTGTGTGTGTGTGTGTGTGTGTGTGTGTGTGGGTGCAGGTCTTCTCCATATTTGCCTTTGCTACGACCGGAGGTTACAGTGGCTCATCCAGCATTAATGTCCAATGCAACGGAACAAAAAATAATGAAATAACAGCGATCTTTAACTACCCGTTCAGGTGCCAAGACAAACAATGTCACACCTCAGATTCCATCTTACTGGAAAGTGTGTTTTCTTTAACAATTCTCATAATTTCTAATGCGTTCTTTGTGTGCACACAGGTTGATGGATCATCCCTACCTTGTCCCTAACTGTAATGGAACATCCACTAATTATTTTCTGACTGGAGACCACTCATCCTCTGCACAGTTTTATGTCTGTATTGGTGTGTTTGCGTTCCTCTACAGCACCGCCACGCTAATTGTCTATTTGGGTTACAACCACTTGTACAGAGAACCTAGCCGGGGCCCCATCCTGGTAGGTTTGACTGGATTCACTCTATTTCTCTGTTGTTTTGGCTTAGCTAGGTCATCCTCCAAACAGCTCACAGGTCAAGATGACATTACAAAACATACAAATCGAAGTAAGAACATTTTTTATGATTGTAATGATTTACTTTAGTCATGCAGGAGACGAGGGATAACTAGATGTGCACTCCCAAGTTTGAGGATTTAACAGAGACGTGTAAATGGAAAAACTGGGGAGGGTGTGGTTTCCAAACAGCTAATAGACACAGGACACTGCTCTGTTTTCTGCTGAAAACATTTCAATTGGGGTCTGCTTGTGGGTTTTGTAGTGATATGTATTTTTTGTTGCTCAATAAGGACCTGTTGTTGACTGCGGTGTTCGCCTTCCTATGGTTAGTATCATCTTCTGCTTGGGGTAAAGGTTTGTCTGATGTCAAGAGGGCTACCGATCCTGACTTCATGATAACTCTAGTTTGCAACGGTGTCGGGAAAAATTGCACTGTGGGGGCTATGCCTTCCATGGGTCGATTGAATGCCTCTGTGGTAAGCTTTATGCAGTTTTTAAGTAATAAGCCTTAAATGGATAATTACTCTTCCTTTTTCTTTTTCAATTACCCATGTACACTTATGACTTCTTCTGTTTTATTCTTCGGCAGGTATTTGGTTTTCTTAACCTCATCTTGTGGGGAGGCAACTGCTGGTTTATTTACAAGGAAACGCCTTTCCACAAATCAGCCAACCCGCCTGCAAATGTGGAGGGGGGACCGAGGCCATTGTAACTACACGGCCACTTTATTTTAAAATAGTCCAACATGTATTGTTCCTACACAAATACTTTAGGTTTGGACTGCAAAAGGAAAAATACTATTCTAAGTGTATTTCAAACCGACTGCTCTTTTTTTTTTTTTTTGCAGTATTAATTTCAGATCTGGATTTTCTCTCAAACGCATTTCACAAAGAACATTTTTATATCTGTGCATCAAATATGAAGACCCCCTTATTTCTAATGATACTATGGATGTGCAGTATTTTGTAACCATACGTTCTGCATTCAGAATTTTTTTTTTCTTTAAGGCTCAGGGCTGTTGAGTGTATGAAGTGCAAGAAACCTAATGAAAAAATATAGTTTAAGTGCATTGATTCTTAACACAAGTGTAGACTGTGGACACGGATTTCAGCATGATTTTTATTATAAAGGCCTGAAAATATAGAGTTCTAAAAAATAGCCAGTGTGAGATTGTTTAAAGTGGGTCAGAGTCACGTTCAATCCTTTTTTTTTGTTCATACGCCTCATCATCTCTTCATGTCAGGCTGATTTCACTTGTTTAGATTAACAGCTGAATATTTTGTTGAATATGCTGCCTCTGTTCATTAGGAACATGCGAACTCTTTAGGAATTTTACATTTCTCATGATTACTTACTTGGGATTATAAGATATTTATTGGGTGTTTTCCCAATAGGACATGCATTTTGCTGTTTCGAAATCTTTCTGAATCAAAGAGTGTGTTTAAATTGAAGAGTTTGTATTAAAATGACATGGTTCAATACACTATTTCAGTAATATTGTCAACCCTCTTGTGTGAGCTTAGCTACTTATTGGTTCTTTTCTTGTTTTGTTTTGTTTTTTCTTAAACAATTGACTGATCTCTTGCCTGTTTTCAGCAACTGTATATTTCTTATCTGTCTTTTGCGAGGCTTCTACCTCCTCTTTGTTATAAGGGAATGCAAGCCATTTGTCTTAATTTCCGCCACTCTTATGATTTCCTGCTTTTTGTGGACTCATTTGATTCCCAGTTTCTAGCTTTATCAATCAACTTGTTGTCAAAAATGCTACAGAAGAGAATGGAGTCTGTGGTAGAATACAGAAAGAAGTTGTGTGGACATGAAATGTCGTGCTTGATTAAAAGAAAGAACCGTATTTGTTTTCAGATCTGTTTTTATGCCTGGTTATTTCAGTGGCGGCACATATTGCGTAACATGTTTGTAAGGCTAGTGTGCCGGAGTTCAGGTCTTACACACATTAAGAATTACATCTGTAATCGGTTGTGCCCCACTTAAAAGTTTTACAAGATGGGTAAACCTGTTACCTGACCTTTGTTTACCTTTGCTGAGTATCGTCACCACACCGTAAAGTGCAGAATATTTTTGAACACAAAAACACAACATTAAAAAGTTTAATTCATTTTACCGGAACATTTTTTATGGTTTATACAGTTGTTCAGACAAAAAGAAAAAAGAAAAAAAAAGCATGTTACCAGCTTTGTGAAATTACAAGTTAACTGTAATAAACTGTGCTGCCATTTTTCTTACAGAACTACAATGTGCTGTAGAATAAGTTAAGGTGCAGCAATTTTTGAACTAATATAAAACAATAAAAAAAAACTAATAGCTAAAATATTTATTTACTTAAGAGGTAATATACAGAGATGCAAATCTCACATTTTGTACTTTTATAAAAAGAAAGTATCTGTCAATACATGGGTAAACATGGTTCAGCACGGCCACGAGCTTCGTGAACTGTAAAATGCGCGTGAACTGGTGAATCGTGGGCGCGCAAGAGCTGCAATGGCCGCTTTGGATCGGCGAAATCCTAATCTCGACGATTTTGTCGGATTAAACTGGAGCTGTTGGGTAGACAGAGTGAATGTTTTATCATCTGACGGTGAGTCGTGCACCCCAGCTCCAGACCTGATTCCCATCACGCCATAACGTCGGCATCCGACGATTTGTTTCATTTTTTGGTACTTAAACACACACAGCGACACAAGGCACGACCCAAACAAAAGACGCGCTGGGTCCTAGTGCAGGGAGCGTTTTCTTTCATCGTTTGTTGACAACATATGAGCACAAACGGAAAGAATTTGCTCCTTATACTGTTATGTGACGAAAACAGAATGTTAAAGACACCGTTTGTTTTGGATCAGAGACGAGCACAGTAATTTAGTTGAACATTTTCCCAACTTGAAGATTTTACAGCAAAACTGACTAATCAGTTTGGCAATAGCTGTGCATGAATAATTTAAACTGATGCGTGAAATCCTCTCATGTGTGATATGTATGTATTACTCAACAAGACTATCGATATAACCAAATAAACCCGTTTGTTGCAAGAAGATACTAGAATTTAGTCATCCCAGTAATTCGTGCTCACGGGTTTGCTTTGCCTGCAGCTGGGTCTAAGGTTGAAGATGACGAGTATGGGATGAACTGCTCAGACACCATGACCCTAGGAAAAGAAGGTGAGGGCTGTGACTGTTAAAAATTTACATACAGTCGTCACGGACATGGATATCGTGGTTATTTTGGGATTTTAATCGTTCCTTTGAACTGTGTTTTTTCCAGGGTGTAATGATTGAACAGCATAAATCTTCAATGACTTTAAAAAACAAGAATTGGATGTGCAAGTTTGAATTTATTTTGGATTTTACTCTAATCCACACAGGATTGAAATAAAAGGCTCAAATGTAGACATAAAGTCACTTAAATTTTTAATAAATGGTGCTGAGGGTTTTACAGTATCTTTTAACTTTACAAGGCCAAGGCTTATTAACTTCTTGTTAGTGATCATGATTAACTACAACTGGTAGTTTCACTTTGTCGGCTTGAAAAGGATTTGTTTGACATCACTCATTGGCTTAAGCAATACTCAGAACAATAGGAGAGTTCAAAGAACTCAGTGAAGATCTAAGATGGAGAAGCCACCAAGGCTCAAGCATGCCATGAATTGGAAACCCCTGGAGCACCAGCATCACTATGCTTACATTGCCATGGACTGAGAAGGTGCCAACCAAGAGAGAAGTTCCTGCTCCAAAACTGATGCCTTCAAGCTCGCCTGAAATTTGCTGCTGCCTGCATGGACAACCCAAATGCCTTTGTCAGAAAGGTTTTATGGTCACATGAGACAAAGATTGAGTTATTTGGCCATGATGAAAATTGGTATGTTTGGAGAAGTAAAGACACAAGAACACTGTACTTGCTGTTAAGCATGGTGGTGGTAGCATCATGTGGCACTGGTACAATGCACAAAGTGGAATAATGAAGAAAGAGGACTAGCTTCAAATTCTTCAACTCCACATCAAATCAGCAGCTAGCTGATTGAAACTTGGACACGGTTGGGTGTTCCAGCAGGAAAATGATCCCAGGCACACATCAGAGCTGATTTTGGAATCGATAAAGCAAGTTAACTTTAAGCTTCTGGAATGGCCTTCCTAAAACTCAGACCTTGACTGTGTTGAGCCTGTATTTATACTTCTGACCCTGTGTACTTTAGAACATTTCCAAAATAAATTCAAACTTGTGCACTTAATTCTTGTTTTTTAAAGTCATTAAAGATGTTTGCTATACAATCATCCACACTGGAAAAAAGAACAGTTCAAAGAAATCATTAAAAGCCCCAAATCACAATGACATTCACATCTGTGATGAGTGTATGTAAACATCTGACCATGAATGTTCCTGATTTTGTCCCTCTTTCTTTTTCTTCTCTACAGATATGCACATATATGGCCACTGCCCAGCACACGATGATTTTTATTTGGTGGTGTGCAGCCAGTGTGGTCAGGTGGTGAAACCTCAAGCCTTTGAGAGGCACTGTGAAAGGTGGCATGGTTCTGTTACGAAGATGTGTGACCAGCCATCTGCTCTGGTGCCTCAGCAGCTAAATTGCTCCAGCCTTGGTCTTTCTAATAATTCTTCCTCTATGGAAAGGAAGAAGGAAGGCAGATGTCAAAAGGGTGGCACCTCATCTGCAATCTCACCTGCCCAACAGCACAAGTCTACAAAGACCCACAAGAATACAGTGAGGTACTGTTTACGAGTCCTCGTTCACGAATTAGACCAGAAAAGTGAATAATGCTCATTGTAGTTGATGCTAAACTGATTGATTTTTATTGTAGAGCTCTTCCCTGCTATCACTGGAGATGTAGGCAATGACACATTTACATCTTCTAGTTTATATCTTGCATAAATATAAATGTTAGTCACTCATGTAAATCTGAATTTCATGACTCTAATAAATGAATTCTAAGCTCATTTTAAACTTCTTTCTGTAGTTTATCTTCTGTGAAGTTCCCTGAAGAAAACCCTCACTCGTCCTCCATGCCTTGCCTTCCTCCATTCCATTCAGCACCCCTGCCCGCTGATGACTGTTCCTCCTCCACTCTGTCAGAGAGATCCTTTGTGCAGAAGTTGACAGCTGGACAGTCCACTGAGTCTCACTGTCCTCAGCGGGGCATGAGAACCTACAGCCGGATTTACAAAAACATCCACAGTAAGTCAGCTTTTTCCCCCAACTTCTGTCTGCTTCTTCCCCTGCTGCTTTCTGGGAAAGTCTGCCCACTTAGTGTGTTAACTTGGACTTAATGTGTTGTACATCAGTATTTGCATTATTAAGTAACAGTCTGTG
>VVHJ01034388.1:17777-38470 GCA_015107715.1 Tylochromis polylepis
CTCCTACCATTTAGCATGGATCCTCCTGACAAGTCCTACTTTTGCTGACTTTTGTGTTTGTGCTTTTCTCCACATAGAAAAAGAATGTGATCTGAATAAACACGGCAGAGTTTTGGATCCCGAAAGGAAGAAGCTGTGCAACAGGGAGCTAATGTGCAATGTAAACTCTCAGTACTCTGTCGTGACACATTACCCAGAGTTGTTATCATTTATTTATTGTAGTTTACTGTATAAAAGTTTGGAGATTGCACCTTTTACTATAGACAAAGCTATGTAACTTTCTCCTTTTCTCTTTTGCACTGCTCTCTAACTGTTCTTTCTTTCACAGGCTGATTCAGTCAAGCATCAGCAGAAAGTGTTGGGAGAGACTAAGACCACTGATCAAAGAACTACCTCAGCCACAGATCAAGATATGGAGAAGCTTCATGACGAATCAAAATACAAAAAGAAACATGTGGAAGCCGACGGGGAGAAAATAGCAAATAAATACAACAACAACTGCCATATTCGAAGGTATGAGTCTTAGTGTATACCTATGCAGATTATTGCAATAAATTAAGTATTCTTTCAGTTATATAAGTAAGCAACATGGAAAAAACACAACTGCATACTCAGCATTGTACAGTGATGGAGGACAAGTGCAAATTGTTGAGCTGCAGTTCTCCTGTTGTAGTTCAGTCTGTGTTAGTCCATGCTGTAACCTTCTGTTGTGCCAGCTTTCATCCAAAATTATGAATAAAAAAACACTTTGAATGGAAATCTTGAGGATTACCAGACAGATGGTACTGTCCAGATAAGTATGGACTGTTTCCCGCGTATCTGCATATTTGTTTTATCACAGAGAAACTGATGTTGTTGTTTTTTTTATGCTGATGTTGTTTTGTGGGCCATGCGTTAGCTGTCACAGCCTTCTCACGTTTGCATTACTTTGCTTTCACGCAGGTCCAGGAATCCATCAGGAAGCTTTCCCGAGGAGGAGGGTAACGGCACTGTGGAAGTGGAAGTGCAGCCTTCGTACCCTTTCAACTTGTCAAGTGACGATAGTGAAGAAGATGAGCAGGATGAAGCCACAGACCTACCTGCTACACCCTGGCACCCCAAACCTCTTGGGGTGAGGGAGAGATATACACAGTGCACAGTAGCTGGTTGATGGGAAGGTTGTTATGTTAAAAAAATCTTTAATGACTGTTTTCACAGGGGAAAAACCCCCCAAACACTTTTAAAGCTGTGTGATAATATTTCAAATACATAGAGTGAAATGCACGTTATATTTACTTTTTCTCATAAACAAAAAAGTGAGGTGTGGATGTTTATATACTTTTAATTCTTTTTAAAGATATTAATGGTGGAAATTTACACATTGCTTTCATACAGCTATGCACTTTTGGATGTCGCACGTTCGGTTGCAGCATCTTCACATTTGATCGGCGTTTGCACCACTTGCGCTTTGCACTCAGTGCCATGTTGGAGCGCCATGTCAGCACACACTTGTGGAAGTGAGTATTACTGTTTTTTAAATGACACCCATTTGCCCAAAGCAAGTTGAAGAAAAGACCTGCTGACTGAGCTTTAAAGACAACTATCCACAATATGCAAGAGCCTCCACTTGAACTAGACACTGAAATCACTACAGGGAGCAGGCCTACTGTGGATGGCCATGGTAATTGTCTAAATAACAGACACATCAGCTTTTCTTCTTTTTTTTTTGCTAGCTGCTGCCTTTGCCGAGGGTTGAAAAACATCTGTTTGCACTGCATGTCGTCAGTTATATTACAAAGAACAGCCCTGATGCCTGCCGTGAGGCTCATTTGCAGCTTCATAGTGTTATGTTATGGGGTTCTACTAAAATAGCTTTAGATGCTTTAATGCTCAAAGAACACACTGTTTCGTTTCAAATCCTTCATCTTTATGCAAACCCCCACCAACCACCCCCCACATCGTCTGCTTTTTAATCCCAACCGTGTTGGTTACATTTATAAATAACACCCCTGACAAAACTCTGACTGAAACACAAAATCATACCCAGAACAAGAATGCTGTGGTACCTGCCTTAGGCACAAGGACATAAGCTAACACCAATGTTTGCTACAATATAAAGAAATATTGATATAAGTGAAATGGCTGAACATCTCTTCTTTTTTTTTTTACCTTGTGTGTGTTGTGATTTTGCCAGATTGTGCCATATTTACAGTACAAAATTTGAATTTTAGCATTGCAGAGCAGTGGGGTGAAAATAACTCGTGACAGCTGGTTTCCATGAGTATTATTGGACTGTGTTTCTTTCTGAAGACTAATACTAGAAACAGTTCAGAACTTAAGCCTGCAGATTTATCAAACCAATCGCAGCTAAGATTTTGAGGCCACAATTTAATTTATCTAATAACAAAATGAGGCTTCAGCTAATAGTGCAGAAAACTCATGGTAAGTGAATCTGCCTTGGAGTTTTATTTTATTGGAACTTAACTACCTTCACATTTTTTTCTCTTTAACTTGCAGGAAAGCGTCTAAAGTATCATCAGGTCTCAGGTCACCCTCCCTCAGCCTTGAGTCTACCTCACTGGTACAGTTTGAAAACAATCCTTGTCAGCCAAACTCTTACAGTATTAAACCGCCTTATCCTACCATGTCTGCAAGTGTTGGGTCAGGGAGAGTGTGTAGTCCCAGCAAGGCTCAGCTTATAGAGGTGGAACCTATGCAAGATGCAAGTGCAGCACAGAAAGCTGCCAAGAAGTTACAAAGCAGTGAGAACAAAGCCTCCAGATACATCAGGGATCCCTCATTTCATAAGAAGGGCCAGCCTCGGCGACCACACAGTGCTACCTTCTCAAATGGAAAAAAGCCACGAGATTCTACAGAGAGACAGTCAGAAGTGAAGAAGTGTCACCCTTTCCCTGTATCAAATCACCGCTCTGCCAGCAGCAAAGGGAAGCTCCCAGGCGATCAGCATAAAGTAGTGGCCTATGACCACACAAGTGTTGCTCAGAAACGCAAAAGCAGCAGCGAGTTACTGTCCTGAACTTCTTCACTTTCAACAATCTCTAAGTATAAACGTTTGTCCTTCTCTTCCTGCTCCAGCTGGCAAAGCTGGAAGGGAGAAAATATCAAACATATACTTCAAGGTTTGACAAAAAGAGCAGAACCCTAAATACAGTATTGCTTTTATCTTATGATCTGAATCCATTCCTTTTTTTTTTTTTTAAAGTCATGAATGGACAGTATGTCTTCTTGATTTTAATTTGAATGTGATTTAACAACAGTAAATGTGTTTGTAAGTGACAGTTGCTGTTTACGTCTCAGCTTTTCAGCCAAACAACAGGCCAGTCTTAAAACGACCACTTAGAGATGAAGCGGTGGGGGACAGCTGGTACCAGCATAGTATGAGTGTGTGAATGTGTGTGTTTTTTTTGTCTTTTGTGTATGTTTATCTTCAGGTTTTTATGCAAAGGTTTCAGGAACAAGTGTTTGTATTGACATATTTGTATTTGTTATTGCTAAATTTATAAAACTGTTTAAGAACATAAGCATACCTCAGTTTGTTCATAATGCTGCTAAAGTTACAAAGTTTTTTGTTGCAGAACAATTAAAGTCTTGAATTACTCTTGCCCTCTGATTTTCATTATTTCACAGTGGTTCTGTACAGATGAGTCATTAAAGACCAATGACTACAACTTATTTTGATAAATTAAAATCCACTCAATTCATAAAAAGAGATTGCGTCTACATGTCCCATAAGTTTTGATCTTTAAACACCAGATGGTGCTATATATACATCTAGAAAAATCACAGCTTTTTCTCTAATGATATAAACAACATTGATCTCATTTCTTTATATTTTGTTTCCAAGGACCTAGACTCTTAGAATTTTTTTAAAGTGTTGTCCATCAATGGTTCTCCAGGCTTCCTGAAGGTCTTTCAAAGTGGTCTTTTTTTTGTTTGTGAACCCATTTAAATTTTTCAAGTATTAAAAGGCAGCTAACTCAAGGCATGAAGCTGTGTTGAGTCTACATTTATTCCCATTTATTAGCTATTAGCTGAAGACTTGGCATATCTCAGCATGATGTGCAGTGTGTCCTTAAAAAACTGAGGAGTCTAGACAAGTGGAGGACAAAAATCTACACCAAATGAACAGTATCTGAAAGTCATGTCTTCAAGGAATTGGAAAAAAATAGGACCTGGGAGGTGGCCCTTTAGTTGATCCTTCAACTAAGTTCCCTTAAGTCTCGTCAGAAATGATCTCAGTGGAAGGGTGGCTGTCAAGCAGCCATTCTTAAGGAAGAAAAACGTGGAGAAAAGACTGAGGTATGCCAAATTACACAAGTACTGGACTGAAAATCAGTTACAACAGGTCTGATGGAGAAAGGTACAATAGTGAGTTACTACAGTCAGTCATGGACTGACCTCACCAGAGCCTGGAACTGAACATTATTGAAGCCATGTGGGATCATCTAAAGACAGCCAACATCCAAAGAACAGCTTTAAATGTCCTTGTAGAAGCCTGGAGAACTATTCCTGAAGACTACTTAAAGAAATTACAAGAAAGCTGCCTAAAAAAGTTCAGACTGTGTTGCATAATAAAGGTGGTCACACCACATATTGACTTTTAAGCTTGTTAGAATTGTACAAACTCTGATTGTGACTTATATACTATATGTCCATGTATCTTTGCACATTTCAATAGAATCGCTGCAGCTGGCAAAATGTGAAGAAATAGCAAAATTTTATTAATGAACTAAATCTTGCTTGCTGTTTTAGAACATTGTGACTGTGGTGCACAGTCAAAGGTTTCTGAGAAAGCTTGCAATCATTTATAAATTAATTTGTAATACATTAGGGTGCCACTGATTAAATTTGGTGATCTTTGCATAGATAAAATACCCACTATCATCAAAATGATCCCAGTTTTTCCAGCACCAAAGATAGATTCACAGGGGCCATTATAAAAAGACATAATGCTCCTATGAAACAAATTACCCTACTTTCCTACACTTCGTATACTTTCATGAACAGGAATCATTCTTTGTACGAAATTACAAGTTCATCCACTGATTATTAATACCAAAAATGTCAGAGTGAACAACAAATGTTAATCTTTACAGACTGTAGTGTTTTACATAATGTTACCACTAGATGGTGTCAAGGCATCAGTGATGCATTTCATATGAACCAACAGAATCTAAAGATTAATTTGGGAAACATAGATGTATTACCAAATGTAATACCAAATTGTGTACCAAATTTTGAGAACATTGCTCTATACTCTGTATATAATGGAACACCTACTAAGATGTATATGCAAAGAACTGCAAGAACAAGTTTGATTAAACAATAATTTCTGGTAAAAGTGAAAACAGAGGCAACAAAGAGTGTCAATTTTAATCTTTTATTAAGTCAAAAGATATATTAGTATTTTTTGTCGTTAACGCCTACTGGTTTATTCTTATGAAGTCAGAGAAGCTCCTAAGTATACCATGCAAAGCCATTCAACTTTAGCTGCGAAACCTTTCATTTCTTAGGGCAGTGACCAATCGTATCATCTTCAAAGCAGTGCTCAATAAACTTAGTGCTTTGTATGCTGTTAAAAGCTTCCTTCATGTCCTTTGGAGACTAGCAGCACTCTTTTAAAGCACCAAGCTTTTAGCCTCAGTAAATCATGAACGTTCCCTTAACTGCTACTTCATAGCTAGATGAGTGGAGATGTGTGCTGGGCAGCGAGAGCTCACTCTCTTCCCTAATTTGTGAGTTTATTGTACCATTAGGGTAAATAGCAAAGGGCCTGTAAAATACACAGATCTCAAGACCCAAAGACTTTGTCTCATTGATATTACAAATATGAAATCTTTAAAATGTGATCCCTAAGTTTCACATCATATGACATAGTCCTGAGATTTACTCACCCGCTATGTTTAAAGCCATTGAGAACCCATTATATTTCAGGAATTTGTTGGTGTGCGTGGAGATCATTCCTGATTTCCCACATCCCAGATTTTTATTTAAAAAAAAAAAAAAAAATTGCACATACAGAAAAGTTGTTGCTTTGTCACAACACACCTGCTGCAAAATGCACCTACTTGCATCTCCCTTCATCATCTGACATTTCACCAATGTGATAAAGCACTGCGCTGCTTATGGCTTTATTAGCAAAGTCAAAAACTGACTGAATATGACTGGAGGCTACATACTCACTGCCCATTAGGATGTATCATACGCAATTATTCAGTTATTTCAAAAGTGTCCCCTTTTTCCCATGCAGGGTTTGTTCAGATATATTCTCCGTTTAGCCATATTCATCAACAGATGACTGTAAAATACATCCTCTTTCAATTAAAAAAAAAACAAAACAAAACAAAAAAACCCAAAAAACTAAACCCTACCTGACTGAAAAAATAAACATACATATCCAGACTTGAATGTTGAAACAACTAACAAGATCACAGTGACAGACAAAATGCAAAATGAACATCATCAGATTATACAAGGATACAGTCATTACACTGATAGAACATAGTAGTACACAACTAATCAATACTGAACACAGAAAGTGAGTCTCACTACGTATATATACTGTATATATAGTTATTAATATATATAGGAAGGCAGATTTGCTTTGAAGAGAGCAAAAACACTCTTTCTCTCTATTTTCGGTCCCTTGCAATAGCACTAATTTATACAGAATTGCAACCTGTATTTTAAATGACAACACAGAGGAGTAGACCACCCATTACCCACAGCAGATTTAACTGGACTGACATTGGGTTCATGCAGGTAAAACGCAACCATTTCCCAGTGATCTGGTAATTTAGCGTGCTCAATAGCGGTAATATCTGTGTATTGTTTCCATTTTTAGCTTCTCAGCTTTTGTCTGGAGCTTGAAAGGTGAGGAGTCTGAGCAGGGAACAGGTTAAAAGCTCAAAATGGGATTCTGTGAAATGTGAGCATCTTGGCCAAATGGAACCAGTCTGTGGTAATGCTAAATGTGGCTCTATTTAAGCACGTTGTTGTATTTTTGGTTTTTTTTTTGCTCCTCTTCGTTTCTCCACCTGGTATTCCAATGTGTGAGAGAGTGGAATGATTCACACACACACACACACACACACACACACACACACACACACACACACACACACACACACACACACACACACACACACACAGTACCTCTCAGATAAATGTGACTTCCTTTTCTCGCCCACACAGGAGACGTTTAGTGGAGCACACGGTGTCTGTGACTATTCCACCTATTTTGCGTACAAGCCTACTGCACCCACAAATGTGTATGTCTTCATGTGTTTAGCTGCAAGATATATTAATAACTATCATTTCTAATACATGGTATTCTTTGAAGCAGAATTCAAAAGCATGATGAATTATTATATCTTGCAGTACTTTTCACCTGTGTGACTAAGTTGGAGTGTACATGTGTAAAGAAAGGTGCAGGCATTTCCTTCATTAACAAGCTGCAGACTACCTAAAGGGCATCGCGTTCATTGCCTAGTTGAACGACTGCTTTTGAACTAAGTAAGGGCAGCCTCAATGACAGAGGTACACAAACAAAGCAGACACATCTGGGCTGAATTGAGGCTGTCGGTATACAGAGAGCCAGGGAGAATGGTTTTGTGTTGCTGTGACTCATGATAACACACCGATCCCCTTCAGCTGAAAGAGACAAAGACACAGAAAGCAGAGGGACGCTACATCCCATCAAAGGAAGCAATTAGCATTTACGCCAGGCTGGCCTTGTTGTATTATGACATGAACACTGCACACGTTAATGTAATCTTTCTTGTTTTTGCTAAGAGACAGTCTCCTGTTTAAAAGTTGTTAATGAAATATGCGCCGCGCACCAGATGTCTTGTACATGAAATTACTTTTACAGTTAATTGAGTAATATGTGCTGGCAAAGGGATCTTTTCAAAAGATCCTGGGTCCCCCATGTTAACAGAAAATTTCCTGTCGGCAGCTACAAGCACTAAAATGAGCCTTTTCTTGTCAAATTATGCACAGCCTCATATTACGCATAAGCTTAATTTTCTGGTGGAGTCAGGAGAGTTTTTATCTTTATTCAACCCTCAATGTTTACCTATCAATACAACCAAGATCATTTTCTAATCACCATAACAAACAGCTACATTTTCAGTGATACGAGGACCTGCCCATCTGAGCAAAATGCAAGATGAAATACTTTACGACAAAGTTTAAGATGTATGGGGAGAAATTTGTGCTGTTGAACAATTAACGTTTATTTTGGGATTTTGTGCAAGGTGCAAAAATGCAATAAAATAAACTCTGCAGCTTTTTTTTCATGTTGTGGCTGACAGAAACTAATGCTGTAACTTGACCGGGAGAAGGAGTCAAACTTGACAGCAAGTAGCACCTCGGTGGACAACAAACAGAAGCCTTGTCATCCTTGTAAGGACTGTGGGACCTTTCTGTATATAGAATTCAGACGATCTGTTGATAATCAGTCATAACAAAATACTTCCCTGCACCTAATGTGTATCTGTTGGAGGTGTTCGCTGCTTTTAATTGTGTAAGACTGCAAATGTTTCTTTTGGGTTATACTGTGCAGCAACTAAGAGGCAACTCTTTTGATGAACAATTCATTTGTGAAAAATAATTAGCCTCGAGTTAGTTAGTAGTTTTGTAACCGATTCCCTTAACATATAGCTGCTGGAGTATGACGTAGGATGAAAATGACCTGTGGTGGTTTGTGCTACCTCAGTGAATGACTAAACATCTGAAAAATCTGTATCTTTCTTTATCTTACTCATCCAGTTCAGGCTGGGATCTCGGATAACATTGTTTTATGGCGTGCTGTTTTACTATAGAGGACTCAAGGTTAAGGTCAAATGTATTCATAGCCTAGTGACGTCAGTCAGTCTAAATCTCTTTCTCCTTGATAGAGGAGAGGTACATGAATCTGTGCTTCAATGTTTACTTACAACACAAGCTACTCTAATCCTTAATAATAAATATAATTATGAGCTACCCATGGATTCAGTATATATACTATTTGTGAACTAAAATTCTTCTTAAATCTAATTTCCGTCAATGCCTTTTGTTTTCCCAACTTTTTTAGTTTAATTGATCACTTCCTGAGTGCTGACATCTACGACAGAACATCTACGATTCACTCTCATAAGACTCTTAGTTTTCCCTTTCCGTGTACACTGATATTCCTTCACAGTATGAATATTAAGTGCTACAGATCAAAATGCTGGAAAAGTTCTGCCTATTGTCCTTCTCGACAACAAGACAGTTTGATTTTTACTCCCTTTGAAATCCTACTTTCACTTGCCAGCAACTGCAGGTGAACATTTCTCTGCAGTTTTCTCCCACAAGGTCACAGTTCACATGAACTAAAACATGGCTCACGTTGTATCATCTACATCCAGTCATGTGGCATCCACTGTCTTTGTCAGTCTCATCTCAGACCACCATGGGAGTGTCTGAAAACACGGAGCTAATGGACTCCGCCACTGACTTCTTCCTTTTGCCCTTCATTAGGGAACCAGCCTCTGCATCTAGGTCATCATCATCATCATCCTCATCCCCATTGGGGTTCAGCTTACCATTTTGTCCCTGCAAGGCCTTGGAGTCTATGAAAGCCACATGCCTGTTCAGTTCGGCCTTGAGTGCCGGGTCCTCGTGGGTCGGTGTCACACTCAGCATTGAGGAGTGGATGCTGTCCTCACCCCGAGTTTTACCCTTGTTAGGGCAGCAGAAACAGCGACATGGCGTCAGGTAAAGATACATAAGCACCAGCACCACACTGGCCAGGCAACCTACCAAGGTGGTGTATGCTGTGTTCAGGGTCTCCCCAGCCCCCTGCATGGTGAAATTGTGAACCTTGAGCACCACGTAGATAGTCTCATTAAAGCTCTCACTCGTGGCAAAGCAAGTGTAAGTCCCAGAGTCCTCAGACTTCACTGAACTAATCTGCAGATTCCCATCTGACAGGATTTTAGCTGTCTGGTTGCTCCCAGGTGTCACCAGAACATTACCGGGCAATTTCCAGGTCTTTAACATATTTCTGTGTTTGGTGTCGCAGCTAAGAATCAGCGTTTGCTCCAGAAAAGCCTCTTCATCCGCCTCCTTGAATGTGCTGCAGTTCATACTATCACCGCTGAGGTCAAAAACGCGTACTTGGGTTTTTTGTGGGCCGGGTAAAACACAAGTGTAGTCGTCTTTAAAGTCCACAGCAGAATTGAGCTTTCGCATGTCCCAGTGTACCAGGAGGGTGTAAAGGTCACAGTGACACAGCAGAGGGTTACTGTGGAAGTAGAGGCCATTTTTAATCCAGGCGGGCAACACCTGGAGCTCGTCAATGGGCAAAATCTTGATCCTGTTGGTGGATACGTCCAGGAGGCTGAGTTTCTCTAGGCGGGTCTTTTCTTTGACCAGCTCCACAGGGAAGCGGGAGATTTGGTTCTGGCTAAGGTACAGCTTCTGAAGGTTAATCATGCTCACAAAGGCCGTGCGGTCAATCTGTGAAATCTTGTTATTGTACAGCAGGAGGACTTCTAGGTTGACCAAAGGCTCAAAGATGAGCTCATCCAGCTGCTTTAACTCATTAGAGGACAAGTCCAAGTAGCGCAGGTGCTTCACATTTGTGAACGCCTCTGAAGATAGGAACTGGAGACCATTGTGGCTAAGCAGGAGGTTATGCAGATTTGGGAGCTTGACTGGGGTCCACTCAGATTGCAGCCGGATTATCTCATTATAGCTGACATCCAGCACAGAAGTGTAGAGAGGTAGACCAGTCGGGACAATGGTCAGATTCATTTTGGAGCAGCTCACGATGTTCGCGGCACAGATGCACATCTTATGGCAATTTAATGTAGAGCCTGCTGCCTCTGGGAGCCAGAGGAGAGTCGTGCAGAGGGTGAGAAATAAGGCCCATCTCTGGGACTTACTCCAGTGAGGTAATGTTTCCAACAGGCTGTCACCTGTTCTGGTGGAAGGCTGCAACATGCTTGCAGTTGTTCTAAATCCCAGAGAGTTTCACTACGATCCCATTCTCAAAAGAAAAAGCATGGAAGAGCAGCTGGAGGATTCTCAGGCACATTGCTAACTGAAGGCTGAAAGAAGCAGAAAGAAAACGCTTTTAGATAGAGTGTTTGTAAACACAAAAACATCCATTCACAAAGCGGAGGGAAATGATTCAAGTCATAAAAATAGGACAATGGAAAATCCTGCATTAAAAAAAGGGCAACTCCACCAACACAATTTAAAACACTCTCTCTCTTATTGAATGCTCTTCTAACTCGGGGACCTGATTCATGTTTTACTGAAATTTTAGCTATTACTGTTTTATCTGTTATATATTAACTGCATTATTATAATCGTACCTACCTACTGCAGAGCACCAGAGTAAATAACCACATATATTTCCCCCCTCCGAACCAGTTTGAACCTACAGTACCACACGCGCGGTAACCACTGTCTCCTATGCTCACATCTCCCAAGCGCACGAATAAAGACAACAAACTTTCCTCTGCAGCTTTGCACCGTGCGCGTCTTTCTTTAAAACAAGTATACAAGCACGCCGCAGACGGTTACTCACGCTAAGCCATGTGCATTCACACCTTCGGGAAGACAAGCATTGACCCCCCCCCCCACCACCCACCCAATTTCCCTGGCTCATGTTATTTTTCTGGCGCACATAAAAAGACACAATGGCACTACATTAAAAAACAAAACAACAACAACAACAACAACAACAAAAAACACACAACTAAAATATATAATTGTAAAACAGTATGAATGTTTATATCATCACCATTTTCTGAAATGCCCTTGCCCATTTGTGGATGAACAGTTCAGTCGTTGCATTGCACCATTCTGCTGGAAAACAAACAGGCATCACACGCCGTGAGGCGAGAGATGGGGAGGGAAACCGAGAGCGACACGTACCTTCAACCGGGATGCAGCGACGCTTGATTTCATTAAAACGGCCCCTTGTTTGTTAACAGGGTTTCTGCATTCAGATATCCGCCGTCTGAGTCTCCGTGTCAGCCGATGAGGACAGCAAAGGATGCAGGGAGGAGGGAAGAGCACTACAGATCTCCTCGCCAAAATAATAATCCCCGTCCACGAGGCATCCAACTCTCGGTGTAAAATTACGCGGAAAAAAAAAGATTATATAAAGAGAAGACAGCTACACGTTCTTCTAACGATCATCAATAGATAAGCGATCTACCTTTAAAACCTATGATTTCATTCAAATGTATTGCTCGGAATACGCACGACCGTACATCCGTCTCTTGCGGATAATTGGCGCATTTTGCGTTCGGATCTCGTCGGGTCTCTGCAGCTGCCACTGAGATAATTAGGAGTGAGCAGTCTGTATCTGACAAGCTTCCTGTGGATCCTCATAGGCCTGCTGCTTTCGCCGTGCAGCGCTGGTCTGCAGTGGTTGACGTGTTTTTCGGCTGAGGCAGCGCGCTAAAACCCAGAAGGCGCTGTTTACAGAAATTAGCTTCACCAAAAGAGGAAACGAACCAACCTTTTTTGTTTGTTTGTTTGTTTTCCAGCAAAAGTATTTTTGCAGGTTTATATCTGCGTGATTGTGATCATGTAGTACATTTGGTAGTTTTACATCACCAAGATTACCACTAATTTCCCGATTTTGTGCACATCTATGCTTTGCTAAAAAAAACAAACAAACAAAAAAAAAAAAACCCAAACCAAACATTACATTATATATTTAAAAAATTTACAGTGGCTTTATTGACTGCTTGACGTCTTCAAATCCAGACCCATCACCCCACGCAGACACTTGGACATCCTTTTAACAGGGCCTGCATGTAGATGTTGGTCAGGTGTGGCGTTGACCAGAAGTGATACAGTTATTTATGATTAAAACAGCATCTGGTACAGAGATGCATTTGGTGGCTGGATGTCCCAATCTGGTAAATAAGAGGCAGATTTCACTCACATGTGTGTCAGCTTGACCACACAGAAGCTTTCGCACATTTTTCGCTGCTTGTTCTGGTCCATCACCACTTCCCATCTGACAGATGAGCGTGTTAACAGTGACTACATGTCCTGAATAGGGCTTCTATTTTTATTTTGACATCATGGAGGTACCAATAAACAACCTCAACCCACCTAAAAAAGTTTGGATGCTTTGTAACATGTTATTAAAAACAGAATGCAGTGAATGGAAAGTGGAGCATAGAAAAGATATTAAATGTTTAAACTAGGACATTTTACTACATCATGAAACACATTAGTTATGGCAGAAGCACACCTCTAAAAAAAACTGGGATAGCTGCAACAGAAGGCTGGAAAAGTGGTACTGAAAAGAAACAGCTGGAGAAACATGTTGCAGTTAATTAAGTTAATTGGCTACAGGTCAATAACACCATTAAGCATAAAAAGAGCATCTTAGATTGGCAGAGTTTCTCAGAAGTGAAGATGGGCAGAGGTTAACGAATCTGCAAAAAACTACTTCAAATTGTGGCACAATTTCAGAATAATGTTTCTCAATACAGAATTGGAAAGATGTTAAATATCTTATCATCTACAGTACGTAATATCATCAAAAGATTCTGAGAATCTGGAGAAATCTCTGTGTGCAAAGAGCAAGGCCGAAAAGCAGTACAGTACTAGATGTGACCTTCTGGCCCTCAGGAAGCAGTGCATTAAAAAGAGGCATGATTCTGTCATGTAAATAACTGCATGGGATCAGGAACATTTCCAGAAATCTCAAAAAATCATTGTATGTGAACACAGTTCACTGTGCCATCTACAAATACAGGTTAAAGCTCTATCATGGCAAAAGGAATCCAGAGCATGATGCTGTCGTCCTCTCTTTGTGAAAAGGAAAATTGTTCTGTCGTTTGGCCAATAAAAATTTTACATTATTTTTGGAAAATCCACTTGACAACAAAGGCGAGGGAACATCCAGCTTGTTATAATTACTAAGATCAAAAGCCTGCATCTCTGACAGTACAGGGGCGCTTTGGTGCCGACGGTATTTGTAGCTTGCAGATCTGGAAAGGCATCATTGTTGCTGAATAAGTTATATGCAGGTTTTGGAGCAAGATATGTTCCCATCCTGTCTTTTTCAAAGATGGCCTCGCATATTTCAGAAAGACATGCTACTGTAGCTAATACAACAGCATGGGTTCATGGAAGAGTCCAAGAACTGACCTTTCACCAACTGAAAACATTTGGAGCATCGTGAAACAAAAATAAAACAAAATAACTGGTAGTTTATCTGATTGATAAATTGGTGACTCAACCTTGATTAAAAGAAGTTTCACAGCAAAATCATCTCTAGATGTTTTTCCTCTGGCCTTTATTACTCTTCAATAGATTGTTCTGGCATGAGTTGCCAGTTCTGAAGATTTCCATTGCAGACATGTGTGCCTTTGTCTTGAATGTAATTCTGTTCCTGAAATCCCAAACAAATAAATTTGAAAAAGCTCAGCTTCGAAGCCACTTTCCAGAAATCATGACCCACTTACTCAAAAAATGTACAAACCTTGTTGTGAGCACTTTTATGTAGCAAGTATTTTCCCTCTACTGAACTACGCCCACCAATGTATCACTGCACTGCAGAAGAAACTGCAGAAAAATGTAAGAAGAGGCTCGTACTACTGACACTGTGACAGTCTCTAGGGCCAGGAGGAAAATACATACATTTGACTACATTCGAGTGGCATCTATGAACCCCACAATCATAGACTCTATGTCTCCAGGCAGCTCACCATATTTACTCTATGAGCCCTTATAACATTGAAAGCACATAACCTACTCCTTAAATTATATTTTTAGATATTTAGTTTGTGATTAGGTTGCCATTTTTAATCTGCACCTTAGTGCATTATTACGGGTTTCAGGAGGGCAGATGGCCACCAACAGGCGCAGCTTTACAATGATTCCTTGACGTAGCCCATGATAAGTCTTCTTCACTGTGCACACTCTGTTTATATATTTGATTAGGTCTGTTTCTGTGTGCTGACTGAGCGGGAAAAACCTTGTCATTTTTTACTCAAGCGAATCCACCCACATGCTGCTTTTTGAGATATTTTATTTCGGGTTTCCTCAATTCACAGATCTGCTGCAGCGATTCCTAGCTTTGGCAAAGCTGTGAGAGCCTGCACATTGCCAATAAGCTGCTACACCAGTGTAGCCTCCTACTCAGAATGCCACCAGAAATCATTTAATAAATGAAGGTCACAGCAACAAGAGACATTTTAATGTCAGATTTTCAAAAATTTGTATCGTAACAGATTTCAGATAAAAATTTTTAAAAAGCACACATGGTGACTGACCCTTGAGATGGACCCTTAATTTTGTGGCACCCTGAATTTCATCCCTGTTATTTAAGTATCCCCTTTTCTTTAGTGCATGCTCATGTTATTCGTGTCCTGTACATAAATGACATCATGCACTCGCTTCTCAAAAAAAGCAAAGACTTTGACCTTTTGAGGCTTTCTGTTGCTTAAACGTCACCCGGATTTCATACTTTAGCAGACACATTTCTGTCTTGGTGGAAGGCTGGATCCCACCTGTCTGAGACATCAAACCATAGCAGAGTAAAAAGACAGGAAGCTTTGCTGGAAGCTGGAGTTGCCTTAAAAAGATTTGCTTTGGCAGGTGAAACAAACAGATCTAAAGCAGAGCATTGTAGATGGACACCCCTCATTATTTGCTGTAATGATATTCAGTGCCAAATAATTTCTCTAAGCACAAGATAAATCCTCTGAAGCAGCTTTCAGCAGGTTTCCAAGTAAAAGCAGACAGTGTTTAGACTACACACGCTCACACAGACAGACTATAATACACTAGTGTGAACCCCATTAATTCTCTAAACATACACTCTTCACCAAACTCTTTCTCACTGCACCTTAAGTAAAATTCTAGGAAACACAGGTACGACTCTGCGTGGCTAAACATGGTGCAAAACCGCTGTCTGACCGAAGCTCTGTAGCACTGTGACTCTGGTGAGATGGAGCTGAAAGTGATTAATGTTCTGTTCGACTCCACTTCCTGCTGTGATAGGGATACTGTTGCCAGGCAACTGCCGGCGGCCTTTCGTTGACTGTTTTGGCTCAGTGTTAAATCTGAGGTGGCCTTTCCTTCTCTTGTTCTTGCACGTACCTGCTCAGATGGGATGTCTCGTACAGATCGATGTTTTGATAACTGCAAAAAAGAAAGAAAGAAAAAGAGCTGCTCCATGAGCTCAGAGACTGTTAGACAAACATAAACATAAAGTGTTCTCTCCTTTATAATAATTCATCAGCATGTATTAAAATATTTAAGGAATAAAAGTGTGGTGGAGCATCTGTCTTTCTCTGCAGTGCAGTCAAAGCAAGCAGAAACCTCTTAACTCCATTAATCATTAAGTAGTGGCATAACTATTAAGTGACTCTTGCAACTAGCCTGTTAGAAGCCAGGAAGTCATTTTTTCCATCTCAGAAGCTGAGGTGAAGTCACTAGAACAGAAACAACTAGAACCTGATTCCGCACCTGACAGCGTGTGGGGGGATCTTCTTTTTTTTTTAGACTGCACCAATGCAAATGTGTAAATGTTTACATAAAGCTGTGTCTCTATGTGCTCCACCTGGCTCCTCTGCTGACATGGTAAACACATGCTCTTGTCACCAAGCTAAGTGGTTTACACAACACAGAACTACATGTCATCCGCAGTCATCACAGCTACGTCTAAAAGATGGCACAGAATATAAATTATTATTAGTTTTTCCCCATATTTGTGGTTGTCCTCACTAACACTTTGCATTTGTTAAGAAAGTTTGAATTTGCAGCAACAGATCTTTTCTAGGAAACAAGTGAACCGTAGAGATAAAAATATAAAATTTTTTCAACAAACACGGCACGCCATGGTTTATTTACACATCCAGTATAATTATAGGTCAAGGTGATCATTTAATTGGAGTTATTTTTGTGTTCATATAGGTTTAATTCAGTGGCGGTCTCATTTTTGGTGTCTGCCAGCTCCTTTTAGTTGCTAAATGGCCTGGTATTTTTACTAACCAATCGCTAACAGAGTTTTTCTGTGGCTTTTTTGTTGAAAAAAATCAGCCAGCTATAGGGAAAAAGGTGAGAATGGTATGAGTAAACCTAGATATTAGCCAGATTCAGCTAGACAATGTGTTTGATCTGGCCCGATGGATGACTTTGCAAAGGGTAAATATGGCAGAAAAGGAGGGCAATATTTTTGGACTTTTAGCCATATTTTGCATTAAGATGTGTTGCATTGTAAGCCATTAAGAACCTTGAGATTGGCTGTCTGAACCCCTGGTCTCATTCCACCAAGAATTTAGAATCATCGTGGGTTTAACAGCCTTCTGACTGGCAGAAACGTTACCAATGGCCTGTTGTACTACACCAAAATCAGATAACGAAACCAGGGGGCCAAGCTAAAGTGTTTCCTCGATATTGGACAAAAACATTTCTGTGTAGAATAACAGCAGACCAACCAAAAGACATTTTTTTTCCATCTGAGGAAAAAATGCCTGTCAACACATATTAAAAAATTAACACATATTGTCGCACTCAAGATGTCTCAGGCTGTTCATCCTCTATTCTGGTAAATGAACGGTTTACTAAATGTAAACATTTTCAGAATGTACTTATAACTTTTTACAAGTTTCTGTTCAGGCAGCTCTTGAGATCAAATTGTGATCCATGAAGTAAAATGAGTCTGACACACCTGAACTAAACACACTATAAATGCCAATAATACTGGCATTTCACTATGTCAAATTGATTTTACATCACCATTTAATATAATCTTATGATAAGTAATAATGGAGTATTATTAAGTAATATTGGAGTATTAAACACACATGTTTGCTTCACATTGCAAAAATGCTTCCCAGTGAACTAATGGTTCATTATTTTCTCACTTCAAGGTGTTAATGGGCTAAAGTGTCATTTTTTAAACATCTGGTCTAGCTTCTGCAGGTAAACCACATGGCAGCGTGCACCACAGACATCGCTAATGCATGAGTCCTTATATAAACTGGTCATTATCAGTGTTTTTGATACAGGTAAATGGAGGTAAGTGAGGTGTTAAGCTGTTCGGGCATCTAGTTGTCCTTGCAGCAACACTTCCTTCGAGAAAGCAGATGTAGAAAAGGTCTCGTGAGGAAGGAAGAGAAATAAAATGTAACAGTGATCTTTGTTTAGCCCAAGTCTGGCCTGCTCTCGGTTTCCATGGCAACACTTTCAGTTTTGTGTTTGAGTAGACGAGCAGGGATGAGACGAGGTCACTCGACAATCATGTCTTAGAGAAAAAGCCCACATGGACGGCACATGCTTCAGTAAAAGCCAAGCTGTTTGTAATACTGGCACATCTTATTTTCCCATCGCTTAGCAACAGGCCGTCCTTTAGCCATGTGCAGATGGATAGCAGAAACCAGTTACTATAAATCACAGAGAAAGGGCTTCAGGTGTCAGCCTGCATGAGGTACTGTGAGCACTAACAATGAATACAATCAGGAGGCAGAGTCCCCATTGTTTTCACTAACCAATTAAAGTCGTCACAACTGCAGTTACATGCTTTGTTATTAGAACTGTGCATAATAACATCTGCCAGGCAAAACTGATATGACTCATGGCAGATCTATTTAGTGCAAAAGGCAACCTCTGGGGCTAAAAAATGAAGCACTACGACGTAAGCGCTAAAAACTGCAGTTCCTCATATAGCCACTTGAGGCTGGCTCCAAAAGTGAGTCAATTCCCAGAATCCCATGTTAAAATGTCCAACTTTACAGCAGTAAATTTTCAAATAATTCACCCATTTAAACTCTTTAAATGTTTAAAGTTGTCATTATTAGGGATTCTTTGACAGGTGGATGCTGTCACAGGCTGCTGTAGCCTTGACCTGTTTACTGGACTTAACCTTAGCAAATTCGAATCACTGAAGTTGACTGAAAAGCTCTCGACTCCGGTTATGGTGTTGTGTCTTTTGCAGCATTTTCGATGAAATTATATAACAAACAAGCTCACCTGCTCTCAGTCACTTCAAGAAGTCTGTGCTCCAGTTGTGGCAATTGAATTTCTAGTATTTTAATTTGTATGTTACTTAGTTCCAGCTAGCTTAACAGTGGGTGATGTGACAGAGGTTACATCCATCTTTCATATACAGTCAGTTAGAGAAGTGACAAATAACATTGCTCTTTGTGTGAATCTGA
This sequence comes from Tylochromis polylepis, assembly GCA_015107715.1. NCBI lineage: Eukaryota > Metazoa > Chordata > Actinopteri > Cichliformes > Cichlidae > Tylochromis > Tylochromis polylepis. The sequence goes on from VVHJ01034388.1 coordinate 36,950, forward strand.
AACAAGCTGTTTTATCTCCTATCACTTTAAGCCAGCTTTCTTCCTTTGTGCTATATGAAGGAAATCTTTCTCTCATCGACATAATTCTGCCCATCTTTTACATACAGATTGTGATTTAAAGTTGCATCGGTTAAACAAAGGATATAATTATTTGTCGATATTGATATATTCTGAATAAAGAGAGCATAAATAAGAGACAAGGCATTTCCCAGGTCGTATCTTTAATACCTGTTAATCCACTCCTCAGGGCAAAAGTAAGGAGGTGATGCATGTCAGCTGTTCCCAAATGAGTTGCATGATTCTCAGTTAATTAACTATGTGGGAAAACAATGATAATCCTCTGTCTTTGCAATAAGAGCTGTTCCCCTGCACTCAGTGAAAATTATGTCATCCCCTGAAGATGCCAAGAAAGACCAATGACAGTTCAAAAAAAAACCCAAATTCAAATAAAAGCTTTGATTTTTAGAAATCACAGTAGAAGTTTCAGATTATCTGCATCTCTCCTGAATTCAGGTATATAAAAATATGCAGATATATATTCAGTTTATGACTGAGCATCTCCTGTGACTCCCTGCTCTGGTGCCATTATTGGAGTAAGAGAGAATCAGCATGTGAAGTGGAAGCAAACAGAGAGTCATTACTCGGCTAAGAAAATATCGGGTCCTGCACAAGGCTATAACTGAGTAAAACCCAGAGTTCTGCTTGTTATCTTTGCTAAGAGCCTATTAAACCAGGGTGGACAGGTTAAAATACTGACCTGGGGGGTTTGTTTGATGAACACTTTGCTTTTTTCCATCTCTTTTCAGTTCTCAGTGTCTGTGTCTGTGGCCACTAGTGGCACATCAAGCCCAGATGAGGAGGTCTTCTCTTCAGCTCTCAAGTCAAACGGCAATGACTGTGCTCCAGGGGAGACAGAAAACCTTGTCTGCATTATGGAGTGCAGTGCTGTAATGAGGGTGAGAGGAATGTATGCAGACCTGAATGTCTCTTTATCCTTGGAAATGATGGCTTCAAGTTAAGATTCACACTTTTCTCTAATTTAAATGGAGAAGCAGAGTGGTTATTGATCATATATAACACAGCCATGCACTTCAAATGCAATAGAATAGAAAAAACGGATGCTTCTTTTGGAAATCAGAGCTTTTCACAGGAAATGAAAATGAACTTAATCTTTTTTTTTGTTCTCATAAAAGCATCAGAGGACTAAATATGGAAAAATTCCACTGTATTAGGCTCAGTGCTATATGATACAGGAAGGGAGTGTAACTGAGAAGTTGAGTGGCTATACCTCCGGAGTCATAATAAAGAGAAGATTAAGTATCATGAATAAATCTGCTGCACCTTTGCTTAAAATGAAAAGTCCACCAAACCATAAATCAAATGTGTGGATCACAAGTAAGATGCAGAGAGACACAAAGCTGAAAGAGCAACTCCTTGAGGGGAGGAGAAGGGAGAGAGAGAGAGAGAGAGAGAGAGAGAGAGAGAGAGAGAGAGAGAGAGAGAGAGAGAAAGAAATAGACG
>VVHJ01034388.1:39281-49396 GCA_015107715.1 Tylochromis polylepis
AAGGGTTTTTACACCCCCCCCCCCCCCACATCTAATCAATTCTCTGCCTTTGCTTTGTCCCGCCAGCATGTGGTTTGCTCCATCCCACAATGCATTAGTGGCAGCAGTCAGCACAACATGCCAATTCAGCTGCAGCTCAGGCAAACAGGCCCAGCCCCATGTTAAGCTGGGACTGGCCATTGCAGTTATTATATAATGCTGCTGATGCCCATGGCAGAGCATGATTAGGGAGCGAATGACTCAGTTACTTTGGTGCTGCAGGATGTATCTATTATTCAGATGTGAGTTCGTCCTCAGTTGCTCTCCCTTGAGTCCGTCTTCCAGCCAAGGCTGGACAGTCGCTCAGGAGTTACTGTGAAGAAGCATCAGAGGTGAAGAGCTCACTGCAGCACGCCTCCAGTAGTGAGCAGTTCAGTTTTAAGAAACATAAGAAACATTTCTGCAAACAGGAAAATTTACAAAACGTAATTTAATTCTGCCAAATTTACTGGGAAAGCCATGAACGTGTGACAGTGGAGCTACAGGAAAGCGATATGTCAAAATGTTTTCTGTATTAGTTACTTCTCGATTTAGAAAGTCTCAGGATGTCACAGAGGAGTCATGTTTCTGCCCACCTGACTAATGTACGTCTACTATTTACTCTCCATTAAGCTCTCTCTCATTAAGCGTCCACTATTTCACTCTGTCTGTGTGCCATTTGCAAGTAGCACACAGTGCACGCTTGAGCCTTCTGCTGCAATGGAAAAAAACTGAAGGCTGTAGTGAAAGTTAACCAAAGCAGCCTTTAGACTTTTGTCCCATTTGTATTAACAGTAAGTGCATTTTTATTTAAATTCTTAATGTAGGATCTTTAATTGCAGTTTTAGTCTGTGGTGTTTGATGGGTCATTTAAATACACTATTTCTTTAATGGCTTTCCTTTTTCTGTTCTTCAGCTGTGAAATTCACTTGATGTCTAATTTACAAAGCTACTGGAGCATTGGTACCATCTGACCAGTTAGTTAATATCAGTTATCTATAGCTCAGTAGTATCAAAGCACAAAGTAAAAAGCCTGGTGCTACAGAAAACGTGAGAGGGATGGCGTTACAGTAAATTAGACAGATTTCTTTTTCGAGCTTGTGCCACTCTGTAATGATCTTTTTCTTCGGGAACAGCCTTGTGTTGAGCTTTAAGGGATTTAAAAGGCTCTACTTTGCTCCGTGTTGCCTATTAATCACAGGCCTCTGCTGTCCCTAATGTGTGGACTTTTTCTGGGAAATGGGGTTTAATGCTTGGTCATTATTACAATTGCAGTGTCTGCTGTCATTATCAGAGAGCTGCGTTTGAAAACAGGAAATAAAACTCTATATTTAAAGGTATATTTCACTTGAATACATAACTTCTCACTGTTAATGGATTTTTACTTGCATTGAAGTTATTTTTACATGTGGTTCAACACTAATGACAGAAATAAAGACCTTTCAGTTTGCTTGTTTTGCCAGATATAGAAATCCTGTAGTTAGTCCTTTTTCCTAATCTGCCTTTTGCCCAAACACACACACACACACACACACACACACACACACACACACACACACACACACACATAATATTTAGTTTCCTGTCCCTAATACTGTATTATTGTGTTATTATTTTGTAATCTGTATCCAGACTGGAAGCTTATTTGAAAGGCTTTGAGTTAATCTCCTTATTTTTTATTATCTAAAAAAAAAAAAAGCATATAACCCATGCATTTACAGCAATCATGAAGACAATTTGTCTTTTCAAAAATATGTTTAAAAGTTTGAGACACAATAGTATATAATGTCACTGATCATGTGCAAAACCAAGCTGGAAGGAAGTGGATGTGCTTACTCAAGTCTTAGTTTATCTCTTGTTCCTCGTTGGCCTTTAAAAACTCAGAGGAACTGCAGTCACTACTGGTATGGAAGATTACAGCCAAAAATCAAACTTATATGTAAATTACACATTCTGTATATGAAAACATAAAGGTAAGAAAAAACGCTTTAATACATAAATAGATTTTACACTAACAGAGATACACTTGTTTTTTGTTTTTATTTCTATAACAGAAAGATGGATGAGAAAATTGATATTACTCCTGGGTCTTTAAAATGATAGATGAAAGCCAGCAGGCAGTTAGCTTAGCTCGGCACAAAGACTGCAAAGAGAAGGAAACCCTAACTGGGCTTGTTCCTTATTTCCAGCAGAACTGTAGAAAGTGTAAAAACAACTGTTTCTGTTTTGTTTTAATGTTGTTTAGGAGCTTTTCTTGCAGATACCGAAGTGTGTCTGAGTGGACGAGTAGCTTGAATGCTTCTTGGCTGATTTTCAGTTTATCACCCTTCTGAAAGCTGACAGCTGGCTTGCATTATTAACCATCCAGCATCTGTCTGGATTTCACAACATCACCCCTCACCTCCCCTCCTCCAAATCCTGCCTGCAGGACTCAGCTCTCGGTGGCGCTAATGAGGAGAGAAGATGTGCAAGATTGCAGTGAAGCGAAGCCTGAAATGAGGCCTGATGACAAAAAAAAGCTAGTTTATTCACTGTGCTGTCTCTGACTACACTCAGTCCTGCTAGTTTTATTTTTACTTATCTATTAGGATGTGGTTTGGATACGTCAGACCACCAGCACCACGCTGGGTCCCAACCCACTAATGTTTTTATTAAAATTAAACCTCAGACACAAATTATTCTAAAAATTGGCAAGTTGTTGTGTCAAAGTTTCACTTGGGCAGACCTTGACATTTGTAATGTTCTCATAAATATGCATGGTATGACTATTTCTGTCACCTAGTGTTCAGTTAAAGTGAGTAATACCCTTTCATCAGCTGTCAAACAAGAGAGAATGGGTTGTGCAGAGGGATATTCACACATGAAAACTTTCACTTTAACAATCACTTCACGTCCTGTTAGTAATTTTAAAACGGACCCCAATTAACAGTGTTGCATGAAAAAGAGGGAGTGTTTCAAATTAATATTTAACATGTAATTAGCCTCATTAGTTAAAGTGGTTTATTTTATTTGAAACAAGGAAAGCGCGCCTCACTGAGAGGTGCACACAACCAAAGGTAGATCGTTCTAATGGAAATATTTTTAATCACATTTTTCTTTTCAGCAATTTTAGAAAGATGAGATTATTTAACAATAATGTTGTTAACAAAATAATTTGTTAAAATAATGAATAAGAGGAGTGAAATCTTGAACTTTTCATGGGAAAAATGGAAATATTTCATTTTGTGGCCTCATTTTCATTTTGATATTTAAGTCAAGCTACACTTGAGGGATGACTTGACCAAATATATCTTTGAAATCATGCCAACCAAATGACTTTGGTTATGTCCTGAAGTTTCTTCAAGCATCATGATGACATTGGTGGCATGGAACTTAATGTTTCCCTAAGGCTTAAAGTGAGTTCTGTAAAGCTGTACACTAAGGGAGGGAAAGAACTTTAAAAATAGAATCAGAATCAGAAAGGGTTTTATTGCCAAATGTTGAGCAGATTTACAACATTAGGAAATTGCTGCGATACTTTGTGCGAGACATACGATGAGACAAACACTTAAATAAAAAATATAAATATAAATAAGAAGTGCTGTGCAGATTGAAATATACAGATATACATGAGGATAGGCAATGTGTTGATAAGCTTGTAGATTTGTACCGATTGGCGAGATCATGCTGGAAAGGATGTGCAGCAGGTTAGGGTGGTTAAGAATAAGATGGAAATTTGCTAATAAGTGAGTGTGAGAAGGGGAGAGGAAAGTTAATGAATCAGGAAGTGCATAGGATTAGCAAGAATGAAGTGAGGGCAGCTATAAAAAGGATTAAGAATGTAAAAGTGGCTGGTCCAGATGACATACCTGTGGAGGTATGGAGTGTATTGTAGAGAGAGGAGTGGACTTGGTAATCGGATTGTTTAGCACAATCTTGGAGAGTGAGAGGATGCCTGAGGAATAGAGAAGTGTACTGGTACCAATTTTCAAAAACAAGGGTCATATGCAGAGCTGTAGTAACTACAGAGGGATAAAGCTAATGATCCATACAGTGAAGATGGGAAAGAGCTGTTGAAGCTAGGTTAGGAAGAGGTGAGATCAGTAAGCGGCAGCATGGCTTCATGGTATAATTTATGGTTTGAAGACAGTGGCACTGACAGAAAGACAGGAGGTCGAGTTGGAGGTGGCAGAGCTGAAGATGTCAAGATTTTCACTGGGAGTGACAGGAATGGACAAGATTAGAAATTAGTACATCACAGGCACAGCTCAGGTTGAGCAGTTTGGAGACAAAGTTAGAGAGGCAAGGCTGAGATGGTTTGGACATGTGCAGAAGAGGAATAGTGGATATATTGGAAAAAGGATGTTGAATATTGAGCTGCCAGGCAAAGGAAAAAGCAGAAGACCTCAGAGGAGGATGTAGTGAAGTGGATGCTAGGGATAGAGGGAGATGGAGGAAGATGATACGCTGTGGCAACCCCTAAAGTGAGCACCTAAAAGAAGAAGATGATTCATGTTTCCATATATCCTTATCATCCTTTCATTTTTGTTGTTGTTTTTTTTAACACTAATTACCAAATGGATCCAAGTAAACAGTGTATCTTACCCAGTCACATCCTTAACATTTAGTTCGAAACACCACTGTGACTCATAAGTACTCACTTCACAAACTGCATTCCTATTTCTTAGGAAACATCTTTGTTATTTTATATTAAAGGCAACTTTTTATGCTCATTTCCAGACTCATATTTTTATTCTTTGTCTCTATAGTAGGTTTTCTTTCATAGTTCAGAATAATTCTTATGTATCTTATACAGGGCATTGATGATTACGGGTCTGTATGCCTCCCCCTCTCTTTGACATCTTACAGATCCAAAACAGAAATAAACTACAGGAAACAGACAACTACATTTTTCAAACTTTGGAAAAGATTAATAAGACCACTCACCATTGTAACAGTATGTATGACAGGAAATAAGGAACAGCAGAGTAGGCACTGGTAACATTTTTCAAAGGCATCAAATCCATATAGTGAGATGCTAGACACTCAAACACCACACTGACTGCATTATTTATGTACTGCACTCTTTGCAATAAAGTGTTTTTGTAAGCTGCCAGTGCTTTATCTGATTCTTGCTCAGCAATGATGCTGCAGAAAGGCTCATTTGTAAACACTGCAGCAACACAAGCCTACAAGCCTCCTTATTCATTACTCCCCAGTCTCTCTACGTTGACCCTTCAATGGTTAATAAAGGTTTGGATTCATACATATCTACTGACTACGTAATAACTCACACATTAAATCATTCCCCGGATAAGCTGACTGAAAAGATTTTATTTCTTGTCCATAAAGTTTCATTTGACTATTATGAGTGTGCAGACATGACAAAAGAATTTCCTAAAAATGAAAGGTTTAGTTTTTTTTTTTTAATGATTGAGCTCAGTTGTTATGTAATGTATTTTGTCTGAAGAAGAAGAGAGAATAATCCTCTTTATGAATAATGAAAAAAATTTACAGATTACATCCGCTCCCATTTTATGAAAAAACAAAAAAGCCAAAAAAACTGAGAGGTGGGCTAAGTGATGATATCCTGGGGTCAACTGTGCTGTCATTTATGGCAGATGCTCGCTCAGAGGAAATGCATTTGAGTGCTCATGTTTGTGTAGGCTACCGATGTTACGACTAAAACTCCTGAGGTCCTGGTGTTAGCAAGCGAGGGGAACAGGGTTTATAGTATATTGAATTTTTTTTCATAACAGCTGTGATGAAAGTTATCCACAGAGGGGATGTGTTGGATTCAGCCACGCATAATAATACAGGCATTAATCAACTCGCTGACTGCACTGATTGCACCGCAGCTGTGGGAGTTTTTTATTTTGAATTATGGTTCAGTATATAAGTGCTGTCCTCTCACAAGGCTCACAGTAGAAGGCTAGAAATATACACGACTTTTATTACAGTACGAAGAACGATTTTAAATTTGTCTCAATATCTGGCCTCAGAATGATTAAGAGAAGAATGTGATACACCAGCTTTTTTATATACTTTAGCATGTTTTCCACTTATCTTAGTTATAGTTTTTCCTCATTTCTTTATATTTTGCTAGAAAAATGGGATTGAAACATGTGCAAATAAACATAGAAAAAAAACAGAGTTTGTACAATTCTATCAAGCTTAAAATTCAGTATCTGAAATAAGCACCTTTATTCTTCAACACAGCCTGAACTCTCTTAAGCAACTTTCTTTAAGTAGTCTTCAGAAATGGCTCTCCAGGCTTCTTGAAGGACATTCAAAGCGCTTCTTTGGATGTTTGCTACCTTTACATGATCCAAGTGACTAACCATTTAACAAGATCCACAACACCACTAACAACTCCAAACCATGACAGAGCCTCCAGCATGCTTTAGTGTTGTTTAGTAATGTTTTAGCATGTTTCAGCGAACAGTTGATGGATCAACTGAAGGATGCTTCTCTGAAGTCCTGTGTCAGGTTTTTGCTGTTTTTTTCTCTTTTTCTTAAGGACATGCCTTTAGGATACTGTTCATCTGCTGTTAAAACTATTGAAAAAATCTGTCTCTTTTGAAGAAAAATACACAGAAATGAGGGGTAGCTCAAGACTTTTGCATAATACTGTGTATTTCTATTCTTTTAGTTAGATTAGCCTGGCTTAGCAAAAAAACTGAAAGCAGGGGGAAACCACAGACACATCTCCATGTGACCAATGGAAGGTCCAAAACTAATAAGTAAATAAAAATTGTAGAATTTCAGCTCTCAGATGCTAGTTTGACAAAAAACAAAAAACAAAAATAATAAAGGGAGAATTGGAGCCTTGAATTATATTGTACCCCTCTATGTGTGTGGTTCTGAACTGTGTCCTCCTAAGAGATGAAGGGTTTTCTTATCACACTAAAAAAGCAGTTATGCTCCTGTAGGCCATTTGTGACTCATTCAAAGACTTTTTTCCTCAGTGCACCACCAGTTAGATGCTACATAATCAGCTGATTGCCCTATTCATGGACACTGTCACCTCCAGTAAGCCAGAGTACAAAAATCCTTCTAGAGAGATGCGGAGCAAAGGCAGGGAAAAGTGTACTTTCACTTTCGAGCTGATGTCAGTATTTTATGTAAACTTGTAAGTAATTTACTGAAAAGATGCATTTTTTTAACCAGAAATGAGCAAATGAGTCAGTGAAATGACATCACATTTCTCACAGTCAGTAAGAGAATGAAAAACAATAACTTGGTATGGGAGTCATGATGTTCTCACAATAAGTGTGACAAGAAAAGGAGGCACTGAGCATCTGGTAGCTCGAAGCCGTGTGTTGCTTTGTTCTAGAGAGTAAATCTAAAAATGAACATAACTACACATCTAAACATACTCAGTGAAGAGAAAATACAATATGGGGTGACAGACAACAGCAGTAGAAACTGAAACTACTGAATCAGCAGTAAGAACTTGGACTCAAATGCCTGAAAGTGACCATATTATGCCTGCTTTTTTATTTTTATTACTTGGCTCCTTTTTGAGTTTCAGTGTTATTATACATCCCCAGACAGACAACAGCCTGGGACATTGGTACTCATCAGTGACTCAGAGTGTGCAGGATAACAGTGCCAACCTGGAGCCAACAGAGAGTGCTAATTGTGTCTGTTTGGACTCCAATGCATGACTCTGGGAAATGAAACAGCGCAAACCAGTTCCTGTCACTGATTAGTATATTCTTTGGCTGCCTACACGGGACAGGTTGGTATTTATGACCTTAGGTTGGCTCAGCACTGAAAAGAAAGTAGATTTAACTACTTTATCCAAACCAAAATACAGAAATGTGAAATATTTGCTGTGAAACTGTATTTCAGAGTAAAATGTGTATTTGGGTATTTAATGTGTCTGATGGTGGTGTATGCTCAGTGCTGCAGAATAAATGTTTAAGAACAGATGGGATAAGATATAGAAGACTATGATCTACATGCTCTAATAACTAGAAAGGAGTTAGTAGAGCATGTAGATCCACATTTGGTGTCTGCAGAATTACATAAACTGTGAGAGACTTAACGCAGCCTAAATAAACCATTTTGGGTCACTCTTCTCGCCTCCACACTTATTTTTTGATTATAATTGTGTGCATTTGTGATTAGAAGTACAGCTAAAACACTGTTCAGTGTGTGCGCTGAGGGTTTATTCAGCTCAGATAAGCATGTGCAGCCTTATTCAGCTAATGTGAACTTCAAGGTGGTTCTCTGGGGTTTTGTAGCAGGATAAAACTTGAGTAAAGCTGATTTAACTTTGGTCAGATAATGTTTCTTAGATTTAATACAATGCTTTATACTCAGTGAACACTTTGTTAGGTACACCTTGTTAGTGCTACATTAGACCTCTGAGCTGCCTAAATTTTTCATGGTACAGTGAACTCACTGTAATGGTCAAAAACCCAGTTTGAGATGATTTAGGTTTGTGATGCTCTATGTGGCTGGAAGCTGCCATCAGATGATGGGTCATAAAGAGATGGACATGGTCAGCAACAATACTCAGGTAGACTGTGACATTTAAATGATACTCAGCTGGTACTAAGGAGCAAAAAGTGTGCCAAGAAAATATCCCCCACACCATTACACCACCAGCAGCCTGACCTGTTGATGCAAGGCAGGCTGGATCCAGGCTTTAATGTTGTTTATGTCAAATTCTGATCCCAGCATCTGAATGTTGCTCCACAAATCAAGCTTCATCACACCAGGCAATCTCTGTCCTTCTTTGGTTCTCTAATTTAGGTGAGTGCATAGAAATTGTAGCCTCAGTTTACCTGTTCTTAGTTCTTCTACTGCTGTATCCCATCTGTCTCAAAGTTTGGCATTTTGTGCATCCAGAGATGCTCTTCTGCACACCTTGGTTGTAACGAGTGGTTATTTGAGTTACTGTTACTTTCCTATCAGCTTTATGCAGTGTGGTCATTCGTCTCTGATCTCTGGCATCTACCAAGCTTTCTTACCCAGATGACTGTTGCTCACTGGTCATTTTCTCTTTTTCTGACCATTCTTTATAAACCCTAGAGATGTTTGTGTGGGAAAATCCCAGTAACATGCTAACAGAGCAGCCTATCTGGCACTGTCAACAATACCAAATTCAAAGTCACTAACATCATCTTTCTTCCCGATTATGATGCTCAGTTTAAACTCCAACATGTGGTCAACATGCCTAAAGGCATTGAACTGTTTCCATGTGATCATCTGATTAAATATTTGTGTTAACGAGCAGATTTACAGGTCTACCTTACAAAGCAGATATGAGTGTACAGAGGAGGTGAGAACATAAAATAATGTGATGTAATTTTAATATTACGTTAAAATTTTTCTCATCTATTTGATTTCAGTAATAATGTGCATTCCTGATTTTTCATAACGCATTTATGAAAGATACAGTTATCTCTGGAGGTTGGACATCAGCACAGACATGAAGTTTTTCTTTTTAGAGCACTGAGCATGTGCGTGTGTGTGTGTGCGCGCACTACCTGGCTGCATCTTACGTCAAACTCCTGAGCTGAAACACACTGAGACAGACATCCAAACACATCGTGAACCTTTTGTCTCAGTTCATCCTCACAAACTGAATAAATTCACCTGAACTATTGATTATTTAATTTAGCTGCATTGTAGATTGAGGAAGGATGACAACAACTTATATGGATGCATGAAGATCAATAAAAGTCCTGTTCTATAAGCATGAATCATTGTGCTTGTGTGGAGCACATTAATTCAATTCAATTCAATTTTATTTATATAGCGCCAAATCACAACAATAGTCGCCTCAAGGCGCTTAATATTTGTACAGTAGATTGTACAATAATAGATACAGAGAAAACCCAACAATCATATGACCCCCTATGAGCAAGCACTTTGGCGACAGTGGGAAGGAAAAACTCCCTTTTAACAGGAAGAAACCTCCGGCAGAACCAGGCTCAGGGAGGGGCGGCCATCTGCTGTGACTGGTTGGGGTGAGAGAAGGAAAACAGGATAAAGACATGCTGTGGAAGAGAGACAGAGATTAATAACAGATATGATTCAATGCAGAGAGGTCTATGAACACATAGTGAGTGAGAAAGGTGACTGGAAAAGAAAAACTCAAT
>VVHJ01034389.1:0-10956 GCA_015107715.1 Tylochromis polylepis
GGGTATAAAAAGATCATATTACCAAGGCAGAGTTTCTCAGAAGTAAAGATAGACAAATGTTTACCAATCAGCAAAAAAAAAATGTCTCAAATTGTAAAACATTTTCAGGATATTGTTCCTTGATGTGAAATTGTGAATACTTTATCTCATCTTTTTCAGAACACAATATCTGAATATCTGAATCAAAAGATTCAGAGAATCCCGAGAAATCTCTGTAAATGACAAGGCTGAAAATCAATGCAGATGATTTTTCTCTGGGTCAGAGGTTGTTTGAAATGGACTGAAAGTGGAAAACTGTTCTGTGGTCAGACGAATCAGAACCAGAATGTGAAATACATTTTTGATACATCTTCCAGACTGAAAAGGAGACAGACTATTTGGCTTGCTATCACCTCTCAGTTCAAAATTTCTGATGGTATGTTGGTGCATTAGTGCCTATGGAATTGACTGCTTGAACATCATTGCTGAAAGGTATATACAGGCTTTAGAGCAAAATACGCTCCCATTCGACAATGGCTTTTTCAGCAAGACAATGCTAAACCACATACTGCATCTATTACAACACCATGGCGTCATAGTAGAAGACTCCAGGTGCTAAAGTGGCCTGCCTGCTGTCCAGACCTTTCACCAAAAACACGACAGAGAAGACACAATGGTAAGCACGCCTCTGTCCCAATTTTTTTTAGATGAGTTACTGCCATCAAATTCACCTCCTAAGACCCGAACTCTGTCAAGGCATGCATTTTTAATTTCTCTTTGCTATTTGGGCTGATTGGGACCTGATGAATGTAAAAACAAAGAATCATCTTTTTACCTGATGTAGTGTCTGAGAAAAATGATATCCACATATGAGGACATTCGTTTTAAATATCGATAGAACAGTGGCAGTATAATGTCCTCGTGAGTGGATATCAGGCCCTTGTAGAGCAAAATTTAGTATTGTGGTCTAGACAACCCAAAATGTGATGCCCACATATGTCCCAGGTCCCATGTAAGTTTGCATCTTTCATTGGACACCATGATCACTAATGGTCACCACTGTTCTTTTTTTTCTTCTATCTGACCTGAGAGACAAAGCAACAAATTTTAGCAGTTAGTCATTTTTATGTGACTTCACCTTTGTTATTGCTGCACTACGTCATTCAACTTGATATTGGAATTGACTCTTGATGTAATAACACACATTTTGTGATTAAAAAAACAAAACAAAACTGCTTGTACAGTTTCTTACAGTAAAAAAACAAAACAAAACCAAAAGGTAAACTTACTAGCTTGCTGTATAGGTGTATAGGCGTGTTATAACACCCATTCTGAGCAGTACAGCACCTGATGTTCATGTTTTCCTCCTAGAATGTAAACACCCTAAGCTTATAAGACATTTTAGGCTGATTACATGAGAAGTGAGGTGCTCTATCAGAACCTCTCAGGGCTACACAAACATAGTCTCAACCAAACCAATGTGGGTTAGATCCCGATGGATATTAGTGTCGGGCTCTCTACACTTCCCCTGTGGTCTTCTCTAAAATTCACTTGTCTTCATTTTGTTTAAGCAGGATTTTTATAGCATGTCTGCTTTATAGCTTAAACCAATTTAAGTGGCTACATAGTGTTTGCACTGCAACCATCTATCCTCGGGACCCGATTTAGCTTCATTCACTCTTCAAAATCACAGTGCTTTTTTTTTAAAATTCACCTGAGTTTCTTGTTTTTTTTAGATAAGATGTGCTGTAAGTTTGTGTTCTGTATGTTTTGGCAACTGGAAAATAACAAGGATAATGAAATTGGGAAAGCTGGAATTTTAGATGCAGGTTCAAGCTTGAAAACTTGAGGGGAAAAGGCAAATTAATGTGTGTCTGATAGGGAGGTCGGTGGAGGGGGTTACAACCTGGTTGCAGACCAAGGACACTGTGTTATTCACAAGACCAGATCAGCCCTCCAGGCTCCATATTTGCTGCGCTTCTCGCAGACACAACTACATTGTTGCGTCAAGTCGCCTGCCCTGCAAAACTTTTCTTCAGCTACGTAAAGAAACAGAGGTTGGTTTTAATAATTCAGAAGCAGCTCTTTCCCTCGACTACGCATGAGAACAGAAGCAGAGAGGAACGGATCAAGACCTGTCAGGGCATTAAAAGAAGGCCTGGTTAACAGCAGGGGTGTCACATTATATCGAGGAAGCTCAAGGGAATTTTTTTTCCCCTTGGTTGACATTCTTGTATCTCATTTAAACCTGCATTAATACTTTGTCCATGTCAGCAGACATGGTGAAATATTGGCAGTCACATTTGAGATAAAGATGAAAAAGATGAAAGACGAAAATTTTGCCTCAGCTTTTCATTCTGATTTTTACTCAAAACTTCTGTTAAGATAACAAGAAAATATGGAATGTTTTGCTGGAATAAATATATTAATCGAAACACTTCCCTCTACAGAAATGTTTGGAAGTGGTCTGAAAGCATACTGTTTAAGATAGCAAGAGCTATGAGCTAGCCTACTTCCCATCCCTCCATTATCCCTTCCACTTACTCACACATGCATATACATACCCCACAAACACACATCACATCGCATCACACAGGGTCTTAATGAAATGAATCCTTCTGTATCAGCAGTGCTCTGGCCATTTGGCACAATGAACCACCATGAATAATTCAGCCAGAAGTGGGGCAATAGACACCAAAGAGAGAGGGAGGGAGAGAGAGAGAAGGGGAGAAGAGAAGAGAGGAAGAAAGGTGGAGCCGAGCAGGCAGTCGTTCAACCGAAAAACACAAGGGGAACGAGAGGACAGGAGAGTGGGGGTTTGCCAAGATGTGAGCAACAGAAGGGGAGAGACCCTGGAGAGGAAATTTCACAATCAGACTTGCTGAGTCAGTAGTGAGGGGAGCAACATGGGGTGTGTGTGTGTGTTTTTGATAATACAGAGGCCCCTTTGTGCCTCCCTGTGCAGATGCCTGTGCACAAAAACACTGGGACAACCGAGCCGTGCCAGACTCTGAAACCTCACTCCGTCCTCCCTCCATCCCAACCGCTCTGCTGCTTCACTTCTAAAGCTAGTCGGAGACACTTGTAATCAACATCTGAAATAGCATTCAGCTAACCAGTTCGCTCGCTACTGAACAAGCGCAAAGCACAGATTTAAGCTGGACTTGTATGCAGTATTCATCTTTGGCTATACCACACTCCTAATCGTTGTTAGAAAAATATCTAGAGCGGGGATGTCAAACTCATTTAAAATTGTTTGCCACATACAGCCCACATTGATCTGAAGAGGGCCAAACCAGCAATGCTCCTCTTTTTACCAGGTTAAAAAAGGTTAATTACACATTCAGTTTCATTTAATATAAGCAAAAGAAGCGCAATTTCAGCAATCCGTCTCAGTTTTTCTACATGGGAAAGAAATGCTGCGGCAGTAAATGTAAGACATCTGTCAGCATGTCTAAAATTATAGAAAAATAATAGATTATTGTTTATTACTTAATTACTTTGGTGTAGTATGAATGACAATAGGGTTAGTAGAAAAAACTGTCAAATTTAGGAAAATACAGTTAAAAGCCCACAATCTATGCCCTCCTTCACATTTTCCAAAGCCATCCAATGGACTGGACTGGAGTCTTTGCCAGGCCAATTCTGGCCCCCAGGCCTTATGTTTGACACCCCTGATCTAGAGTAAGCTGCAGCCAGTTGTGCACAGTGTATTTAATTCAGTGTCACACTATGATAAACTAAAGATAAACTAGATGTGATCAAAATTACTAAAAAACATATCTGTATAAATAAAAAAGCACTGACTGAGCTTATATTCAAGGTCATCATCTTGGGCACTTCTGGGCCATTTTACCATGCCATTTTTTTTTCTTTTCTTTTTGTCTCTCAGTCCCGCTTTGTCCCCCTACACTTATGTCTCTGCAATGGCTGATCTCCCCCAGAGTATGAAAACTGCAATCCTTTAACTTGTTTTCATTTTTGGGATGTGAACAAAGTTGCAGAGAGCCGAACACTCTGGCAAGTGATCCAGGTGGTGGGCAAGGGCTGGATTGTTTTGCCAAAAAATGCTCTGATGAATGAGGCATCCTGGTAGCACCAGAGTTCAGATTGCTTCCTGAATGCTCTCTCTCAGGTCCATCAGAATGTTCCAGTAGAGCTCTGCACTGACCATCTGACCCAGTAAAGCACGCTCTTTCTTTTTAGTATAACATTTGAGCAAAACTGTATTCATTCCTACCCAAAAGGTTGATTCTGTTCATCTGGACGTAGCATTTTCAATGGGAGAAATGTTTCGTTACTCATTCAAGTGACTTCTTCAGTCTCAGCTGACTGCAGGTTTCCCTTATAAACAGTACATTTGCACAATGACTGAAACTAGCCCACTGAATGAACAATGGGCTGTGAGGTCAGTTCCTTGATCATTAATATGATGTATTCATTCCTGTAAACATTCCTTTTAACATGTGAAACCATATGAATGCGGTGGTCACTTACGTAGCAACCTGATGCATGACCTTGGTGGAGGTGTCCTTCAGTGTGTCTTTCAGGTTGTCCTTAAAGTTGCTGAAGAACTTGCCAGCTCCTCCCTTGACCATATCCAGCAGTCCTCCACCATAGCCTGCGTCCATATCTGAGAACAAAGGAACAAGAAGCTTTGCGAGATCTGATGTCACTGATATCACTGATATCCTACAAAATCCTACTTCATTTTGCTTTAGGGCAGTCACTGTAGCTGATCACACCTTTGTGACGCAGGGAAAGTAACCAAAATTACACGTGAGAGGAGGGCAGCCTTCCACTGAAACATCCCATCATACATTTTTGTGCAAATGATGGATTTACACGAAGTGCTTGAAGACCCACGATCCTTCAAGCCCTAATTCAGAGGTTTTTCATTTGACTTTGGCGATGAACATGAGTCACTGCTCTACACACTGAGTAAACATGTGTGTAGGTGTGAAGGAATGATGGAGAAGGACACAAGAGACAAGACACACATTAAAATGCACAGCAGCTCATGCGCGTGTGTGTGTGTGTGTGTGTGTGTGTGTGTGTGTGTGTGTGTTTATATATATTCTTAACATTGGATGAGACCCATGTGTTTAATCTGAGTCAGCAGGCCTCTGGTGATCTGAAAATTTCCTCCCCTCCTCTGTCTCCCCTCTTCACATACTGTGCATAGAAACCACCATGTCATTACTTTAGATCATCTGGCAGTGCTGACTAATCTACCGACATTAAACATGATGCCGCAGAAAATCACCCACAACCGGATTTTAGGCAAAGTCTCCTCTTAGCATCATGCTTCATGAAAAACCTGTCTTGTCTGAAGTAATGTGCACTCACTGACAGAGAAGCATTCAGTCAGTGCTTGAGTTTATGATCTGTGAGGAGTGAAGAGCCTCTCCCAAGCAGCTCTCCTATTAGTGGGGATCTTTAAGATAGAATCATACTACCAAATTTTGGATTGGGTCTAGAATAGGGTTGTTTGTAGGGTTTGGTGATCTTCATCTATAATTCATTTTCAATTCACGTATGTGGAAGTGGGTTTTTCCTAATGATTAAAAACAAAGAAAAATTAGTCTATGTGTTGCATTGGCCTCGATAAACTAATGGAAGAAGTATTGCAAAAAAAAAGTCCCAGTGATGCAGGAGAAGGCTTATACATTGTGAGAACACTGCAACCTTGTGCAACAACAGACTGAGTCTGTACAAAGTTTTTCTTTGGTTTTATTAGTTGGAAATGTCAGACTCACACTCTCAAAGATTTCATGGGTTTATCAGTGACTTTCATCTGGAGAGTACTGGGGAAAAGGTGAGTTTATTGAGGTGAGACAGATGGTTCATTATAATGAGAAACTACGGTACCATTAGTTAGTAGTTTGTGGGATGTTTCTAATACTGAAAGTGGAATACGATAGGAATAGCTCATAGGAATAGCTAATGGGCTATGCAAGGGCATATTTGTTTTCATGCTGGTTGGCTGCCATGCCTTTCATGTCAGCCAACCAGCATGTCAGACTGTCAGGTCAAGCTCAGAGGTTGTCAAAATCAGAACCCAAACAAAAACTTTCACTCTATCTTGAGCAACTACCCACATATTTTGTTATGTTATCAAAATGTCAAAACTTGACATTTTGATAAATGTTTACTTTTGGGGATTTTTTACAACTGGATCGAAAGCTTGAAAGCATCCACTCCATCCTTATTTTAGGAGCTTGGAAAGATGCAAAGACATTACAAACAACATCTCGGAGAACATCTGTGTGCAAAGTTTGATATACAACCACAGAAAGCAGCTGCTTTAAACTCCTTCAGCAGTGACTCCGTCACTACATGCATGATGTATTTGCAGCAATTCTCCACTAAGTTCCAAAATTAGACTATTGGTCTCTGACTGCTGAGGCATGATGTGCGTGACGGGGATTTATTTTTACAGATAAATAAACCTTTTGCTGCTTGTGACACACCAAAAATTCCCCATGCTAATGAATGGAACTTTGCAAACAGCAACAAGATTACCAGCATTAAGTCGAGTTTTTGTACAATGTAACTCCATAAACATGTCATGACAGACAGATAGAGAGCCTTTAGCTGATTGCAGGCCTTTTTTTTTTTTTTTACACACTCCTACTCAACAGATGTTCTTTCTTTAGCTTTCTGTGCTGAAATGTCTTTGTGGATATGTCATCTTTTTCTTCTCTCTAATGTGTTAACAGTTTTAAAGACAACAAAGACCCCCAGAAAACATTTTTTAAAGGCAAAGCGATAGACAGGTTGGTAGTAGTTTGCTAGTTTGTTTGATTAGTTTTGATTTGTGTTTCTTTTTTCTATTTAAGGTTTGTGTTGACTACTCTTTGCAATCCAAAAAGTCCTTTTTTTTTCACCTTTCTCAGAAATATAGTTGCATCACTGGGCGTGTCTACACTGAAGAATAAAATCTAAAACAGTCTCCTTTCCTTTTTTCAGGCAAGGCTGTGATTTCCAGTAGTACGTTCTGACTCATTTTTAAGCTCCTTGGTATACACATTTGCCAGTCAGTGACCTTGAAAGGATTTATTAAGAAAACCAGGATCCTACACTCTACCCTGACATCAAGAACTAAGTGGATGTGTCAGTCATGTTTGATACCTGCACAGATGGAGAAGCAGCAGTGACACTGAATGAGCAAACATTCATAAAGAAATGCCACAGCCAAAAGAGCTGTTCCACTAAAACAAGACTGGCCCAATAGCCCACACCTCCCCTCCTCAGCTGCCTAGTATCACATTCACTAAGCTGACCAATAGAAACAGGAGGGGAAGAGAGAGGTGACTGAAGTGAGAGGAAAAAAGACAAGGCAGTTCTATTCATGTCCAGAGGGATCTGTTGGCTATCAGCATATGTCTCCCTCCTCCTACAGCCTCAAACCTTACTCCTTCAATATCCAGCCCTCTGTTAACAACACAGATAGATGCACAGGGACAACAGTAAAACTCAAAAGGCAAAACCCCTGCATTCGACCTCATTGGTACCATAATGGTGGGCCTTGTTTCATCCTGGATTTGAACAACTGCAGTGTCAACCCGATGCTAATCTGCTTAATTATAGATGCTGCTGATAAGACAAGGAGTCTATGATTAATCATCTACTACACAGCTTAACCAGAAGTGTATTCCGCTACTTTGAATGACAAGCAAGGCTTTACATGCTGCTGAAAGCATGACACGCTGGTATTACAGCTCTGACTAAGTGTAGGAGGAAGCTGACAGAGAATTACACAAACTGATTCTTTTACAAAAGTTCTGAAATTCATAATTTTAAAAAAACTGTCACGACCTCTGAACCTTCAGATGCTTAATGATGCTTGGGATAGTTAAAAACAAGCCACACTAATCTGTGTCATCTATGTTTCAACTTAAACATCAGTAGATACAAAACCAGAAGCTTTGGTCAGTTCGCTAGAATAGAGCATTCAAGTGTATGTTAACACGGTGCCACAATATTAACCCCAGGGTTGGACTGTGCAATGCTCAGAGGAACTGCAAAAACCACAAGAGCTAGATCTCAGACCCTACAGGCCTCAGTCAGCATGTGAAATGTTAAAGTTTATAACAGTACAATTAGAAAAAGACTAAGTACAGCTTGTTTGGATGGATTTCCCTTCTCTCTAAAAAGATTGTGGCACCACAGCTTATGTTGGCAAAGTTGAATCTGAGCAAACTGCAAGACTTCTGGAACAATGTCCTTTGAACAGATGAGACAACTTTTAGTGAAAACCAGACACAGCATATCAGCACAAACACCTCATACCAACTGTCAAGCATGGAGGTGGATGTTAGCTTTAGTTAACATTTAGCTAACCCTCTTAGGGGCAGTCCCAATAGGGCTTAAAAATCTGGGACTCTCCACCAATTGCTCTTAGAAGTGAAGAAGCTTCTCGGATGAGAGGTGAAATGTCTTCAAGAAACTTCAAGAAGTCCAGACGCTTTTCTTTCCACGCTCCTTAGCTTTAGTTAACACTCGTCCAAACTGAATCATGCATTAAGACAACAATCCCAAACATATCTGCAACAGAATGGAGGAAAAAGAAAAGAGTTAAGGTGTTGCAATGGGCCAGTCAAAGTCCAGACATCAACCTGATTGAAATGCTGTTTAACAGAGCTGTGTATACACAAATGCCCACAAATCTCAATGAAGTGAAGCAACGCTATAACGAAGAGTGGAAGAGTTTCTATGGGCACTGCGGTGTCCATGGAAACTATTTACCATCACATGTAACACGTTTGATAAATATACAATGACAAGTTTAACAGCTGAGTTATTTAAACAGATGTAAAACTGTGGTGAGGTTATGCCAGTCTCTGTAATATAAATTAACTCCAGTAACTGGCAGAAGGTGTTGTAGTAAGATCTAACAGGGTGGTGCTGGTTGGGTTTTTTTATCTTTTCACTCAAAAGATAAACAATCCCTTATTTTGGGGGGGGAAGTACTAAAAACCTGTTGAAGACTGAAACCAAACTGGAAGGTAAACTTGGACTAATAATCTACCATTTATCTGTTCACTCATCTACTTTTTTTTCAGATTCTAATTATCCTAAGTGGTTCTCTTTTTGGACCAATTAATTGCACAATGTCAGCTGTATTGGCTACTTTACACCAAATGACTTTTTATAAAGCTGATGCAGTGATTCTCAAACTTACTGGCTGTTAAACTGAAGCGGCATCTGCTTACAACAACAAATTGTTGCATAGGCCCGAAGATGTGAACATTTCAGGCAGGTTGTGTAATGCCCAAAGATGCCAAACTCCACAGTACTTACAGAAGAAAAAAAAACAGGAAATGAAATCTATATTTAAGAAGAAAAATTGTATTTAATATGACTTTGATGGCCCATTAATCATCCTGTGCAGACGCAGAATTTGGAAACACTGATCTATATTAAGTTAAACAATAAAAATCAAAGCTAGCTACATGATTTACAAGCATTTAGCTCAGGTGTAAGACATGTACAGAATGATGTATTCAGCATGATCACTGGGACTTTTAGTCTTATTGTATTGCTGAAATATTACAATCTAAATGATACCAATACTTAATTAAGCATCTTATCTATTGCTTTTTTATTGTACAGGCTTGCTTTATTTCCTATATTCCCTAAGTTGTTTTTATCTATATAAATGAGCCTGGCTACCTTGTAGTCATACTCCCTCACTGTGACCCCCACCTTTGCTTCAGCATTTTGTCTGTCTCTGTTTTATTTAGTCATTATCCCCCTGCAGATCTGTTAGAATCTGCCTGTTTGCTTTCCTGTTGGTCTGGTAGCTCATCCATGTGCCTCTGTGTCCCTGTCCAGATGGATGTGGGAGTCTGCTGACTAGTGAGCCAGCTACAGTGACAAACCCTGCTAATGGAGACACCAGAGGAGGCTGTGATACAGGCTCTATCAGGTAATAGAGCAGCGGTTAGCCTGGCCACTCAGAGGAAGAGAGCACAGGAAATCAGCAGCACAGAGGGCCCTTGGCTTTGTGAGAAAGATCAATAGCTTGTTTGAATGTGGTTCCCTCCTCCTAGAGTGCCAACCTTTACCCCTCCGTATCCAGCTTTGTGGGGGAAAAAAAACAGATGGAGACATAGACACACACATGCACACACACACAGATCAAAAAGGTTGTCTGTACAGACAGGCAGGCCAGGCAGACATCTGACACAGGAGTGCCCCCCACTCCCCATTCCCCACCCACAATCCCCTTTCCTCATTGACCCGCCCACCCTCCTCATCCAGCTTCTTTTGTTTCACACAAATGTTCATCTCTGGACGCTGGCTGACTCCACAGAGTACTGCAGTGTGGTGAACACAGGGCAGAACCACATTTATTTTGCATATGTTTTAATTGTTGTAATTATTCTGTAATATCAGTATTAATAACTGTGGTGCTGATATTTTTGGATAACTGTGCCAGCACTTCCATTTTTTTTAAACTGGAAATTATTTGATAAGTTTGAGTTGGTTCTTCACACATGAGATGTTTAAATTATTACTTTAGGAAAAGAAAGACATTTATAAGAGAAGGAAGCTCTTATTGTGATCAACTTCAGGCTTGCCGTATGTCTTTTCTTTTGTCTCTTATTCAGAAATCAGTTTGCTTAGAAATTACAATCATATTCACATTCAAGCCAAATGTCTGGCACGTGACATAAATTGATATTTGTATCATGAGCCAGGTATTTGGCTCTTATCATGGACTCTTCCATTTTAGTAACAGTAAATATGGAAGGAGTATAGGCAACAGAAACTATCCCAAAACTATATCACCCTATAGGATTTATTTTTAAACAAAAAACGAATATGTCACAACCAATTAATTCAAACAGCTGGATCAAATTACAGCATTTTGGTGGATTACAAGTACCAACATCCACCTTAATCATGGGGGGGGGGGGTTTGTTTTTTTGTTTGTTTGGGGGGGGGGGGGCTTTTTTTTTTTTTGCT
>VVHJ01034390.1:0-10631 GCA_015107715.1 Tylochromis polylepis
TTCCTAACTGTGGAAACAGACAGCTTAAATCTCTGAGACAGCTTTCTGTATCTTTCCCCTAAACCACGATGGTGAACAATCTTTGTCTTCAGGTCATTTGAGAGTTGTTTTGAGACCCCCATGTTGCTACTCTTCAGAGAAAATTAAAAGAGGAGGGAAACTTACAATTGACCCCCTTAAATCCTCTTTCTCATTATTGGATTCACCTGTGTATGTAGGTCAGGGGTCACTGAGCTTACCAAGCCAATCTGAGTTCCAATAATTAGTTCTAAAGGTTTTGGAATCAATAAAATGACAACAGTGCCCAAATTTATGCACCTGCCTGATTTTGTTTAAACAATTATTGCACACTTTCTGTAAATCCAATAAACTTCATTTCACTTCTCAAATATCACTGTGTGTTTCTCTTATATGATATATTAAACTGACATTTTTTATCGTAACAACCAACAAGTTATACAGGAAAATAATGACTATTAACAAGGTTGCCCAAACTTTTGCATCCCACTGTAACTGTGAAATATTTATGGATTTAACTGTATATCTAGGGTCAGGTTTAGTCTTAGAAGACAACACATACCTAAGACATTGTTTCAATAGTTCACTAACAACACTTAAAATTTCCTTGTCACATTATAATGCAACTTACTAGAGCTAGCGTGCTCCTGACATTTTAGATAATCACATACTGAAGTTTTAGATCAACATATAGAGAAGCTTACTAACTGATATGGCATTAGATCCTACAAAGCCTTTATCATTCCAGATTTTCCAGAGGCACATTCATAAATTCTCATCTGGTACATTCTGGTGCACTATGCTTTGACAAGAACATGCCATTCAGAGCCACCAAAGAAAAGATCTAAATGATGCTGAGTGAAAGAAATTACCTTCTTCCAAGAGCTTTTGTGACTGCATCATATGATTTTTTTTTTAAACGTGGCTTTTGCACAAGACAACCAAAGAATAGTTTCCTTTTCTTCTTTTTTTTCTGCTTCCATCTGTCCATTTTTCCACTGTACCAAGTGATTTTATGCATGAAGTTGCATTATGTCTGCCCTCTCTATTCATATAGTGACAATTGAATGTTCTTCTCTATTTGCATTCTGTGACTCACACACCAACACACACACACACCATTGTGCTAGGAAAACGTGTAAGTGGTGTTCAGTGCTCACAACGCATACCATTACTTAACAATTACCCTTTGAGATGAAACTGCATTACTATTTATGGTCTTCCTCATTTATTTCAGTCAGGCAGTAAAATGCAGATTGCTTCTAAAACCTCACTTTGTGGCTCTCCTGAAAGTGGATTTATTGTAAGTGGTGGACTAGATTGTTTCTTTAACTGTTTATGCATCTTTGTATATGTACTGATGTGTCTTTTTGTATGTGTTTCTGTAGTCTTACAAAGAAAGTTAACCCCATTAGGAGAGGAAAAAAGTGTAGTAAAGTGTAAGGCTATCCAGTAGGTAGGTGCAAGCTGTCTTTGTATAGAAAGTAAATTGGCAGGGCAATTTAACATACCTTGCACGTCATATGGAATACAATTATTCTAATTCACATATAAAACTCACTCAGTGTGCTGCTAACTTGTCATTTATTGCATAAACCCTGCTTCCAATAAACCCATATTCTTGGCATATAAGATATTAAAGTCCAGGCACTAAAAAAGGGGGCTTTTATGACTTGTACAATCCAACTTTAAATACCTAGATCTGGGTTTTATATGCCATTTTTAAGTCATAATTTTTCTACTGTCCTTTTTTACCATTTTTTCTCTTCTATGAGTATTGGTGATGTAAGACACATGTAACAAACACTCTTATTGTTTTCTTTCTTCTTGTTCTTTCTTTTTAATGGAAAATTTAAAATATTTGTAAAAGCTAGACTT
Organism: Tylochromis polylepis; assembly: GCA_015107715.1. Lineage (NCBI taxonomy): Eukaryota > Metazoa > Chordata > Actinopteri > Cichliformes > Cichlidae > Tylochromis > Tylochromis polylepis. The sequence goes on from VVHJ01034390.1 coordinate 1,897, forward strand.
GCTTATACTTTGCCATCCACAGTTGCAAATTATGTACATGCTCTTTGATGACAGCTTCCTTTCACCACAATGTAATTTTGTGTAGTTGTCTGAATTACCATGTTGTATTGGCAGGCATAATTAATACTGAGATCATCACCATACCTTTCTCGGTAAAGTGCCACGAAGGGAAGGGTTTAAAAAATAATAATAATAAATTAATTATAATGATAACATAATAAAAGAGTAATAATAATGCACTTCTTATGTATGTTCTTGACAGAACAACTGCCTATAAATAAATACATGAATTAAAAAAAATAACACACGCATTGCTTTTGCCATTTTACTGCACTGATATCTGATTGTCTATCTATATCTATATATTTGGGATTTAACCTCTCCCCCCCCTTTTTTTAATTAGTATTTAAAACAAAAATAAAAACTCTTACTCCATGCAATACTGTACTAAGTCCCACTTTAAATCTTGTACTCCTGCCACTTTATCTCATGTGCAATTACATTGCAATGTTGACCCTGTGCCAACTTCCATATGACAAATAAAACTGAAACTGAAACTGAACTGAACTGTTGTTCCTCTACATGGATGACATCAAGCTGCCAACACCCAATGTGACATTGATTCACTAATCCACACCACTAGCATCTATCTACAGCAACAACATTGGAATGTCATTTGGACTGGAGAAGTGTAGTCAGATTATAACAAAAACAGGGAAGGTAGTCAGAACAGAGGGGATGGACTACCAACATTGGCAACACTGCATTCATTGTCAACGTGGCCCGCAGACCGATATGAAGCGTGGACTCAATCACAGACCAGATACAAACAGTCGACTCTAGGATTTTTCAACAATTTATTGCCAAAACTTGAACTATTTACAACTACAACGAAACACAACCATTTTCAAGGATTTAACTAGGCACAAGGGGCTTTCAGGTGAACAGGGAAGGGGAAAACATCGTGAGTAGGGAGTCTGGCGTGGAGCTCTGGAACAGATGGAGATGAGAGTTAGAGGTGCACTAAGGGCTGACGACAGGAAGGAGTATGACAGGTAAAACTGAAATCAGGCTTGCTTTATGGGTGAAGGGTGCCGGAGGGTCAGAGACAGCGCAGGCAGAGGGGAAGGCAGGTGATGAATGGCAATCCTGTGCCGACAGCCAGTGAGCAGGTAGTCCAGCGTTCAAAGGAGGAAGATTCCAACTGCAAAAGGGTGAAGAGTGGACAGATCCAAAGTACTGCAAGGAACACGGGAGAAGCACAGGTAAATATACACAAGGGAGACTATACATGAGCAACGAAGGAGACCCGTATTACCTGAGGTTAGCAGACGAACTGGCAAAGGACAGCTGACAACACTGGCCTTAAGTACTCCACTGGCTGATTGCCCAGATTGCAACCAGGTGCAGCTGCTGGAAACTGCAGAAGATCCCCGCCCAGAGGCGGTGCCATGACCAAACCTGGCGAGACTCAGGTTTGGTCAGACTCAGGATAGCTATAAGTGCGTTAGACCACCAGTACCTTGTCAAATGGCAACAATGAAATGGCCATTTGGAAAGCTGCTGAGGAGTCAGCTGAATGGAAAGAACAAGATTTGGGCAATTAACACCTTTACCCTGCCGATCATCAGATACCCTTCTGGGAATATGAGCTTGCCAAAAAAGGAGATAGAAGCCACTAGCATCAAGACAAGGAAGCTTTCAACCATGTCTGGAAGGTTTCACCTCAGATCTAGCACCCTGTGACTGTACGTTAAGTGGGAGGAAGGAGGTCAAGGACTAGTGACTGTTAGAATCATAATCCAGGATGAAACAAAGATCCGTGAGTCTATGATCCATGATCCACATCTCGATTGACCCTTTATCAGCAAATTCAGCAAGAAGTTGCTGATAAAAACAAAAGAGGAATTGATTGGAAAAAATGTAAACATATCTAAACATTTGTGCATATCATGCATGATACATTCTGTGGGCATGTGATCATATAAAAGTACCAAATTTGCATTAAGGATATTTTGATTTCAATAATAACAGATACATCACATCAACACATCAAAATCCAGTCCTTTTTTTTAGATTACTTTCGATCGTGTGTTGTAAGACACTGGCTCAAACCATGCAGTATTCACAGGTGTTCAAAATAAGTGATACCGTCCTGTGTTCAAGATCCCTTTTATCCTTTACAAATCCCCTACTTTAACATCACTGCAGCATGCCCAAACCATCACCGTTCTTGAAAGATGGAGTCAAGCACTTCTTCAGGAATTTTTTCATTTTATTTCTTCTCTCACAAATGTTTTCCTTTCTTAGCCAAACAAGTCAAACTTAGATTTAATCTCTCTATAACTTCTTCTTTTCAGTCTCCTGTCTGTTTTTACATCCTGTTTTCCTTTTATCAGACCATCTCAGATATGTGTTTTTCCCTGCAACTCTGCCATAAAGGCCAGCATGCTGCATTCCTCTTTCCACTGCTGACGCTGATAGTAGCGTTTTGCCAGTATGATTTGACGAAACTGTGAGCTTATTATTTGAGTCAGCTTTTAGTAAACTAGAGACTGTTGCTCAGTTTTCCATCAGGATCTTCCTCTTTTTCTTCTATTCTGGTTAGAAGCAGTTTGAACTTGTTCTTATATAGTGCTTTTTCTACTCTAACTGAGCACTTGAAGTGCTTTATTCAACATGCCTCATTCACCCATTCATACAAGCACTTTTTTCTATGCTTTTCTACCTAAGTGGTTTTTATCATTTACACACATCCACACTCTCATAGATGTATCAGCGACCAACTTGGCGTTCGATATCTTGCCCAAGGATACTTTGGCATGCAGACTGGAGCAGCCGAGTATTAAACCACGAACCAATTAGTAGATGATCTGCTTTACCTCCTGCGCTACAGCCACCATACGATTAACCTATTTTAAAAACTAAACTAGTATGATAAAATATTTGACTCTCCACAACAAATACAAATACTGGTCACGAGCTGTGGGTAGTGACCGAAAGAACGAGATTGCGGATACAAGCAGCAGAAATGGGCTTCCTCCGAAGGGTGGCTGGCCTCTCCCTTAGAGATAGGGTGAGAAGTTTGGCCATCTGGGAGGGGCTCAGAGTAGAGCCGCTGCTCCTCCACATCAAAAGGAGCCAGTTGAGGTGGTTCGGCCATCTGACCAGGATGCCTCCTGGGCGCCTCCTGGTGAGGTGTTCCGGGCATGTCCCACTGGGAGGAGGCCCAGGGGGAGACCCAGGACGCGCTGGAGAGATTATATCTCTCGGATGGCTTGGGAACGCCTTAGTGTTCCCCCGGACAAGCTGGAGGAGGTGACGGGGGAGAGGGAGGGTCCGGATAAGCGGAAGAAGATGGAAGGATGGATGGACAACAAATACAAAAGGAGTTCTGAGATTTACATTATTTAAAATGGAAAAGCTCCCACTAGTTTCACCCCCAGATAATTTGCATTTGTGAGTAGCAGACTCACTTGTGTGAGGAAAATACACAAGCCTATAATATGATCACATGAAATTAGGCAATACATCTTCAACAGCCACAGTAAATGAAAGTTTGATTTGATTGCACAGTTTTATTCTGACCACAATTCGCCTTTACCTCTTCACTAAAATCTCGTGTACTTTAGGGGAATTATAGTGATGACTTAAGGTACACAAGAAATTTTGGTACTGCTCACTAAGTTCTGGCTCTCAATAAACTCATTACTAGCTGCATGAAAATGAACCAGATGTTATATCCTGCTAGTGACTTTTCACGTTTTTGTTGACTATTACGATCATATGCTCCTTTAGCAGATCTCTGCAACTTGAATAATCACACTCCATCTGTGCAGTCTTATGTTCACAAATCATGACAGTCCAGGACAAAAATATCTTTTGGTGTTGGCGTTTGACTCCGAGTCTAACAGTTTGCAATTGCTTTTCAAGGCAAGAAGTGGAGATCACTCATCTGAGTATCACATGGATATCCCTATATATTCTTAGTCTTCTTAGTCATGTTTCAGCAACAGCACCCTGCCCACGTCTTAGTTAACGGAGCAGCAGGCCCGTTGTCTACCATTTCTGTTACTAATAGACATGTAATTTTCTATGGTACGTTCTATGTCTATGGGTCATACTAGAGCTATAGTCATAGAACACTACACATGAATTTGTTGCAAGATAAGACAGATTTTAAAGGATTGTTACGTGACTGAGAAAAAAGCTTTGCATCAATTTAAGCATCTCTCAGTCTCTTGCATATTCTCTTTGCATGTTTTCTTTGTGGCTGCTACATATTCATATTATTATTATTATTGTTAATACTGTTGTTGTAAATGTCAGTTTACATTGAATTTTGTTTTGGTTTTTGGGACAACATTAAATCATATTATAGCATTTTTATAATAAAAATTTTTTTCATACACAAAAATATATTACATTATTTAAAAAAAATAAATTTTGATATAGTGAAGATAAAGAACAAGTACTCAGTTATATTTCCTATAATGACATGCATTATACAAAATACCAATCTTGCATATTCTCATTCGCCATATTATGTTATAGAGTCAGGGAAATGATAATCAAAATAGCATGAGCACAGAAACATCACATATTCTTTTCCAGTTGTTGAATTTGTTGTTTTCTCAACCTTTCACTCTGTTTGACCTACAGTTAAAGGGATGTGTCTAATATCTCCAGTCTGTAAGTGACAGAGCAGAAGTGTAGCATCATTTGGTCCATATGGTTCTGTTGTATTGAGAGTGTAAATCCAGCAAGAGTTCCTCTGCAACAACAGTTTGGTTGAAATATGACCTCTGGGATTTGAATAGTCTGGTATAGCCGCTGAATACCAAATAAAGTGAGTGAAGCTGTGGGAAACATTATTCCTCCTATGAACCTGTTAAGAATAGATATGTCTGACACCACATGGATGACTGTCATGAACCTCAACTGTATGCTTACATCAGTACAATCTTTGGTCTAAAGCGTGGGGCATCCCTTATAACCTCTTTGGGAATATGTAGTTGATTTGACAAGAATTAACATCATATTTCAGTTTCCCTGTCTATTTTCCATGTATTTATCTGCATATTAATAGTGGTAACTGCTCAACATTATATTATAGTTAGCCATATATTTTCTGGATAAAAGCTCAGTTTGTGCTAAATATTCCTTGTTGTCCCTAGATGTTCCTAGAGTAGAAATGTAGCTGACTCTAGTTTCCCACAATATTAGTTAGACAGCAAATTCTGCATGCTTGTGTATGTTTTCATGGGGGTTTTTTGTACATAAAGGATGGACATAGCAACAGTCATGTCACCCTTTAGTTTGTTAATTGTGCTTTCTGAAGCCTCCAATTCAACTACCTTGATTTGCCGGAGCCAGAATTGACTACATTTAGATGAAAGAGTGGACAGTGCTAGCAAGCTTGGTTGGGATTCTACATCCATAAAACGTATAGGTCCATTGTGCTAATTAGTGCTAAGGAACATACCAATACAAGAACATAATACTTTTAGATGTTGGTCTTTACTTCTTGTTATAATTTACTCTTAGTTTAATTCGTTCCCTCATTGTTTCCTATCTTATCCTTTTGTATAAGCTTCCCTACAGTTAGGGTTAGGGTTAGAAAATGCAGACCCTTCATGTGTCTGAATTTTCCAATTTAGTAATGGTTCTCACTAACTGTTTTACTTCCCTTCCTGCCTCATTGTATTTAATTACTGTAATCTGCATGTCATTCCACCTCCTGCGTCCATTACCCCTAATGACCTTGAGTGTATTCAAACCTTGCTCTTCTTCTGTCTTTTGTTGCATTGTTTATTAACCTCCCCTATATGTTTCCAGTCAGTCTTTTTACTTTTCTGATGGACTTTGCTTTATGGACTTTTCACCAGCGAAAGTAAAAGCTCGCTTTTGGTTTAGTTTGCCTGTCTCCACGTACCTGCATTTGGGTCCCAAGCTCTGCAATTCATGACAGGCTTTGCGTCAGCAGGAAAATGAGCCCTGTTTCTGAGAGACTATGTGTTAATAGATACTATGGAAAAAAGAGTCACAAAGTTAGAGTTTAGTGTTTTTGCTTGTATGTTTGCTGTTCCTTGTAGATGGTTAATTCCACCAGACTTTGCTGTGACAATCTCATTAATGAACCAGAGCCTGAGTTGAAAAAGGATGAGGACTCCTTCCTCCTCCCTACTCTCTCATTGGATTTATTTGTCTCTCTCCCCTCCTTTCTTAATCTTTTGTCCCCATCTCTCTATCTCAAACCATTGCTTTAGCAATTTTTTCAGCCATCAGGCTCTGTCTTAATACTGGTAAACAGTTCAATAGGCCAGGTGCTGATTTCACAGCACACAAATCCTGAATAGCATCCAGCAATTAGTTACTTTTCTGTTTATTTGTTTGTTTTTGCCCCAAGTGTTATAGCAAAGTGCTAACCCAGTCTGCAAAATAGATTTTTTTTTTCAGATATGTTGAGAAGTGTGCAAACGAGGTTTCAGCAATATCCAAGGCATAGCAAAATATCAGAGTATTTAGAAATGCATGGTTTTGAATAACATCAAACATACAAACACCTCTTTTATTTAACCTAGTCAGAGATTCTGCAATGAGGTGATATATTTTATACATCACACTACAAAAAGTGCCACCAAAGGGTAGTCTCTGTATGTGGAACAGGCTGTTTCTGTCAGAGACATTGATGGCTAGGATACAAAATGATATATGATATTCATGCCAAATGATATATGGCATGTATACGCAGAAGCCTGTGGTTTGCATCTCATGACATCAAATCCTGTCAAATTAAAAATTACACACAAGGTGTCCTCTATTCCCACGGCTGGTGACTTGTCCAGCCGTGGGAATATTGTACAGACAGAGTAAATGGTACTCTTCTAAAGAGCTACATAGTCTACATTATGAGCTTCGATGTGTGGCAGTGAGAAAGTAACAAGATTTCTAGCCAGGAAACTGCAATTCATGGGTGCTTTGTATGTTGAACCTATCTTGCTGTTTTCACTTTTATTTTGATTTTACTCATTTTTTAATTGTTTCGGATATTAAAAAACATCTTTTGTGTGTGTGTTTGTAACTGTACAATGACACTTGTTTTATATTTTTACCATGGTACACCGCAACAGTATATTTTAAATCAAACAAGATCTTATTGAAGTGCAACTCTCAGCTTCAATGCAAAGAGGTTTAGAAAAGTATTGCATTAATGGCTAGGAAATAATATTTATTTTTATACACAGTCTCTCATTGGGTCAAAGGCAACTGGAAAGATTTTCTCTTTTTTAATATTTTTTTAAATATATATTTGCATGGAAATTCCATTATATTCACTGACTACCTAAAGTCCAGAAAGCATAGACATCACCAAATGCTGCATTTCCTGCCTCAAGATGCTCTGCTGAGAGTGTTACTTCTTTTCTGTGCTTCTCTCTGCCTTTAGTTTTGTCTTCGTTGCATGCATTAATGGGTTGTGATCAAGCAAATTGTTTGGCTACTGAAAAATATCCCATTTCTCTGTCTTGAGAAAATGTTGGGTTGCTTTTGCAGTGTGCTTTGTATCATTACCCATTTGCACTGTGAAGTTCTGTCTGATCAGTTTTGCATTTAGCGGACTCTGAGCAGAGAGTATAGCCCTATACTCTATAGAATTGAGAATTCATCTTAATACTTTTACCAGCAATCACATCATCAGTGAGAACTTGAGGACTTGTTCCTTTAACAGCCACACATGCCCACGGCATTTATATTGCTTTCATCATGTCTGACAGATAATATGGTATGCTTTGGATGAGCTGATTTTCTCCATATCTTTCTCATTCCGTCATTCTGGTACAAGATAAACTGTAAGATTTGTCTAAATAATTTATTTAAGAACAACGTAGGCTCTAGATGTTTTCTGGTAAAGTCTAATCTCTGCCTTCCTGTTCTTGATTGTGACCAGTGGTTTGCACCTTGTTGTAAAACCTCTGTATTTTGGTTTTAGACTTTGAAAATGATGAGAAGTTTTTTTTTCCTTCTTTTCTTTTTTCAAATAAGGAAAAACATTGAAGACATCTACTTTAGTTTCTCCTGCAGTCTTTCAGGCCCTTAGCTGACCAGTACATACTTTCTTTATAGAAATATGCTATACTGTTGGCCATTCAAATTTTTGATAAGTTTATTTTTTTTTATTAATATTTTTATTGATTTTTTCAACCGCATACAAAGATTTATTTTCACAGTATTATACAGCAGTATTAAGAACACTTCCCCCCCTCACCTCCCCTCACCTCCCCTCCCTGCTCTCTCTCAAACCTACATCAAGTAAAAACACTTGGAATATGCATACATTAGTACATTATGTGATATTTATACATATTGAAAGAAACAAAACAAAACAAAACAAAAAATCAGATAGAGATAGCTAGCACAAACTAAACAATTTTCACATTATCCACACCCCTGCAGGAGTTGTCCGAGGTTTGCTTCTTTTATAAAGTTTTTGAATGGCTTCCAAATATCATCAAAATATATTAACCTATCTTTGAGAAAATAAGTTATATTTTCCATTGCCATACATTGTGACAAAGAATTTATCCAAGCATCAATAGCAGGAGGATCTGATTTTCTCCAGTTTAATGAAATTATACGTTTTGCCTGTAATGTACAATAATCTATTAACTTAATTTGATGGGCTCTTAGTGTAAGATTTTTAGGATAAATATGTAGTAGCAACATTTCTGCATCTA
>VVHJ01034391.1:5074-22842 GCA_015107715.1 Tylochromis polylepis
AAAGGTTTTTAATTTAATAAAAAAAAAAAAAAAAAAGAGTAAATTAGCACTGAACACACTGTTATTATCTAGCTGTTAGCTTGTTTTAGCTTTACTAAAAAAGATAATTTCCTGTTGTTGGTTGAAAGTGTAAACTTTTAAAATGGACATGAAATACGAACGAGAGATCAGCTGAGGGATCGACAGCAGTGAACTCTGCGCTCGTGACCGGCTTCGTGTCGGGCATTAAGGGGTTTATGTTTTTTTTAATATTAGACGTGTTCGGCACGCTCTCCCTGCACCATCTCTGAAAAAAAAAATGATAGCTAAATTGTAAAAAGTCCACAATAGTTGATGGGATGTGATATTAGCCGGACAGCTGGTGTCAAGCAGCTGCTTTGGTTTCCCATTCCTAAAAAATAAAGAGAAATAGTGAAATTAGTGACAGAGGTTCCTCTGTATTCTGTTCATCAGCTGCTGTTTTCTGCTGTTTATTGAAAATTTCACAGCTCAGTAAGTCTCTGTTTAGCACTAGCATTAGCACTTAACACACTATTATCTAGCTGTTAGCTTTTTTAGCTAATTAATTATTAAATACTATCAGTGACACATTCTAGACCTTATAGTACCATATCAGCCCATTAGAGCACTTGGCTCTCGCACTGCAGGCTTACTTGCTGTTCCTAGAGTATTTAAAAGTAGAATGGGAGGCAGAGCCTTCAGTTTTCAGGCCCCTCTTCTGTGGAACCAGCTTCCAGTTTGGATTCAGGAGACAGACACTATCTCTACTTTTAAGATCAGGCTTCAAACTTTCCTTTTTGCTAAAGCATATATTTAGGGCTGGACCAGGTGACCCTGAATCCTCCCTTAGTTATGCTCTGCCAGAGGTTTCTTCCTGTTAAAAGGGAGGTCTTTCTCCCCACAGTCACCAAATGCTGCTCAACAGTTGTGTGATTGTTGAGGTTTTCTCTCTAATATTGTAGGGTTTTACTTTGCACCTTGAGGTGAATGCTGTGTATTGGTGCTAAATAAATAAACCTGAATTGTAAAATAAGTTATAAATTCTATGGCTGGATAAATGAGCCTATAGAGAAATGTGTGACAGGCACTGTAACCTGAGCAGTGTGAATATGTGACAGGAAATGGTCACTTTGAAATATTCGAATATGAAACTTCAGCAGGTTTTTTTGCCAGTGCCATCGGTGTTTGAGCAATTCTCACCTTCCTCCTCTGGAAAACCTTTCCGTGTTCGATGAACAGCGCTGAAGGAGCCCGTCTCAGGGAGTTTTTAGCCGAAGCCGTCCGTCGCAGCAGAGGGTTCAGGATGCCGGCCTGGACCAGCAGAGACCAGTGAGACCAGATTCAGAGTAAATCTACACTCGGGTGTTATTTGGACCTCTCACAGGTAATTCATGCACCTTCCAACAGCCACACCCTCACGATTTTCACCTGAGTCATCTACCTGTCCAGGTTCAGTTTGCCTACCTGAGCTCGCTCACTGTAGATGGCCAGGGACTGTCTGAAGGAGGTGCGCTTGTTTTGCTTTGCGGTGGTTGCCAGGTTGATCTCTGACCCCGCCCTCAGCGGCACCGCCTTCCTGTCGGTCAGCTCGAGCTTCTGAATGCTTCGCTGCACTTCGGCCACCTTGCTGTCTGAAACGCAGAGCATCCGACCGTTCCTCCATCAGCTCCACCCAGTACTCCATCTACACGTTACACTGTTTATCCAAGTCTGTGATCTTATGTTCACACCCATGACTGCTGTGTTCATATTGATTGCAGTTACTCTCTCTGGAATTAAAGCCAAACTTTATGTTGTTGTTTGTGTAAATCTTTAGACTTTAGATCAGATCTCTTTTTCAAAGTAGAGCAGTCGCCCCCTGCTGGACACTAGAAAGCGTGCAGGCTTAAGGCGTCTCGGTCTCAGTTTTCAGACGCTGGTTCGTGCACACAGCTGTTATTGTGCTTCATGTTGGGCTTTTCTGAATCAGCATCACCAGTTCTTTAAGGAACTTTCTATTTTTCTTTCATAATAAAAGCCCAGCAAAGCTAGTATAGGGAAAGTCTTTTATTTTGAAGTTCATTATCGTAAGGACTCACTGTGGCTGCTGAGGACGGTGTTGCTGTAGGTCACTGAACCTTTGGACGACACAGAGCCGCAGCGAATCGAACCCTGAGAGCCGTGGAGCTGAAAGACGACATACAGGTCACATTATGAGTTACTCCAAAGAAAACCTGAGAGAACGACCCCGACACCCCCAGAATCAGCTGGTGGTTTTACACAATAATTTCAGTTTATTTAACGAAGGCAAAGTTTACCTTCCTGCTGTGAAAAAGTGAAGTAATGTAATGTAATCCATGTGAAGCGTGGAACATTTTAAAAGGACTGAACCCAGAAGGACTCGGAGACGGTCCCGGTCTCTAAATGAGACCGTTCATGCACTCTAACTTTTTCTGCCGATTTGAACCCTGAAAGTTTACCCAAAATGCACTGACGCTCACGCCCGGTCACATTTTGTCTTTAGACTGCCACAGAATTAGTTTACAGCGCTCCTGTGCTGATGAGAGCATGGGGGCTCAGAAATGCTGGAATAATTGGCTGAATTCAGTCACGTTAAGTCCAAATGTTCCACCCATGCCTTTGCTCTATGACGACTGAGCCCGGTTTGTGGCTCTTCTTCTTTCTAAGACTTAGTTTTGCTCTTGTGAATCTTTATTGAGCACCAGGAACAGAACCTCTTATTACAACTGGTTTAAGACACATCCCTCTAACAGAAATATTAACACCACACAGCTCCTGAAGTGCAGACTGTGCATATTAAATATTATTACTTTATTTTGGGTTATTGTCTGTGTTAAATCCGAATGTCCTTCAGTGCAGCCCGTACCATGTGCTCCAGGACGGAGGTGTTGGAGTAGATGGGCTGGTCTCGGCCCGGCTCGCTCAGGTGGAAGGGGTCGTCCATGTAGGTGTTGGAGGTGGGAAACCTGCGAGTCTGCAGCCCGCTGAGGAAGACAGGGAGCAAAATCAGCCAGGAGCCTGGCTCACCTCACAGCCCTCGGCTCAGAGCCAAGATAAAGGTTCATCAGAGTTAGCGATGCTGCGCTGGTGAAATATGAACGCTCACATAATTAGACCTGCATGCTCAAATAAGACACAAGGGCCTAACAGGTGCTGACCCTCTGAACACTCAGAGATATGAATGAGGACTTCAGCACTCACTGCTTCTATCATCACACGGCAGCAGAGAGCACTTGATTGTATATTTGACGGTCCTGATTGACCAGAGTGTGACATTCAGTGTTTTTCTTATAATAAATATTATTATGATTAATCCATAAACACAGGGTTAGGGTTGCAGTACCTCATGTGACCACTAGGAAGAGCTGGTGTTGATGTACCTCGTACCTGAGAATAACACCCGAGTGCTCCTGTGTTTTGTTGTCATGGTGACAGTAATATGCAGCACTGTCCTGCAGCAGCTTCAACCACCGCCGCTTTTCCTCTGAGCTGCTCACCTGAAGGAAGGAAGGAAGGAAGGAAGACACGTTATTGAGTAACACGTTTAAGTGGATGAATTCAAATTTCCTGTTCCACCAGCTCACCTCCAGCACCGCCACCTGGTCATCGAGCATGCTCAGTGTGATCCTGTAGGAGTGGTTGGTGTCAGGTTTGACCTCACAGCCTCTGAGCTGGACAGTGTATTGAGGCGAGTGTTCCCCCTGCACCTCCTCCTCCTCTCCGAACATGTTGAGGACCCCGGCCTCCACCCGACACAGTAAACTCTGCCACTGGCAGTTCATCAGCACGTTCAGGAAACCTACCGCAGGCAAACGCCACAGCTCAGACCTCACGCCATGTGACCACACTAACAGACAGGTGATGTCACAGTGGCTATATCCATCTTTTATGTACAGTTAGTTTCCACGCGCATATTTTTATGCACATTTTTAGTTCGTATATAAAAAACATGAATAGATATTTAAAAACTGTGAAAGACACAAAAACACATAGAAGTCCTCACAAATACTTGATAAACTGCAGTATTTAATGATCAAATACTGCAGTTTATTGTGCTGCTCCGTCAGTACCTTTGTTCTTGTTGAGGCTGCAGCGAGCTGAAGGTTTCTCCTCGTCAGAGTCAGTCTGGACTACACTGGACTGAAGGAAGAGACACGGCATTAACAGGAAGTGCACGCATGACCACGACCGCCTCAGAGCCGCAACGCTGCTCATTTTATGGTCACAGCTGCATTTGTTTTCTTACAGAGCAGCTTCGTGATTATTCATGCCAGGAGGCATTATGGGTAACAGAGAAAACAAGTGACATCACACAGACCCAAGAGCAGCCTGGTCATGTTTAATGTGAACATCCACCACAGGAAGTCCATCTGTCCGTCTGTCTATTTGTCCGTCTGTCTGTCTGTCTGTCTATTTGTCTGTCCGTCTGTCTATTTGTCTGTCCGTCTGTCTATTTGTCTGTCCATCTGTCCGTCTGTCTGTCTGTCTATTTGTCTGTCCATCTGTCCGTCTGTCCGTCCGTCTGTCTATTTGTCTGTCCGTCCGTCTGTCTATTTGTCTGTCCGTCTGTCTATTTGTCTGTCTGTCTGTCTATTTGTCTGTCCGTCTGTCTGTCTGTCTGTCTATTTGTCTGTCCATCTGTCTGTCCGTCTGTCTATTTGTCTGTCCGTCTGTCTGTCTGTCTATTTGTCTGTCCGTCTGTCTATTTGTCTGTCTGTCTGTCTATTTGTCTGTCTGTCTGTCTGTCGTCGTCTGTCTATTTGTCTGTCCGTCTGTCTGGTGTATCTGAGCGTCTCACCCTGCAGGACAGCAGCTGGTCTGATTTATTCAGAGACGAGAAGCTGTGTATCTCCATTTCTCCTGTGACGCTCACCTCCTCGATCGCCTTCACACGGGTTCCGGTGAACAGAAAAATATTTGTACATAAATCATTTGAAACGAGTGAAAGAAAACAGTAAAATCTGCCGCTGAGAACAGTTCAGTTACAAACTGCGTCAGGAATCTCGTTGTCAGACTGAGACGTAGAGTTCAAAGTCGGGCAGATGAAGAACACGTGCACGTTTGACTGTTTGAGCTTCCAAACACCGGAGTGGAAGATCTCCTTCTGGGTCCTGCTGGCAGGTACAGGCAGGCTAACAGTCCAGCTTTAACAGCCGTTGAAACAAAAACTTAGATGTGGGAGGAATTCTGTGTGACTGCTGAGCAAGGCATTCAGTGGGCCTAGGAGTGCTGCCAGGGCAGTGGGAAGGAGAAGCAGTTTACTGCCTGCACTAATCAGTGGGGTTGGAGCTCTGCTGGGGAACACTCTGGATGCTTCAGGGCTGCCCGGGTGGACACGCCTCCGCTACACTGCAGAGCTCCACATTCAGTGGGATTGCTCAGCCTCTCTTGGAAGATCTTTCCAGGAAAACTGGAAAGGACAGTCTACTCTACAGGAAATCTCCGATTCAGGAGCAAAAGTGCACCAATTCTTTACCTCAAAGGTAACTGAGAGTGCATGGAAAGTGTGTGTAAGGACCTCATGCTGAACCGTGAGCTAGTTCACGATTCATGTGTCGAGTGCTGCTGACCTTCTTCCACTCGTCGGCCTGCTGGAAGGTGCTGTAGCCCAGCACCAGCGTCTCCGAGCCCAGCAGCACCAGTTTGAGCTGGTGTTGGATCTTCCTGCTGCTCTTTGACTTGTAGACGAGCTGACAGCCGCGCAGGTTCAACTCCAGCTGAGGCAGCAGGTCCCGAGCGCACTTATAACACTGACGCACACAAAGAAGAAACACAGGTACAAACAGGACAGTCAAACACACCTGACCTCACAAAGAGTTCAGCTGAGGCACTTCAAAGACTCAGATCTGGGTTTGATTCCTCCAGTGCAGTCAGTGCGGATAGAGCGGCATCTAGTGGACATCGGAGGGACTGCAGATGTGTGGGCTTGTGCGTTTGTTTTGTTCCTCACCAGCAGCATGTCGTTCCTGATGATGAACAGCTCTTTGCTCCACTGTCCAAGCCACTTCCTCCTCCACAGGTACCCGCAGAGGCGGGACTCTGGCGTGGGCTTTAGGCAGGGCTGTGAGGCGCTCCACTGGATGTAGTGAGCTCTGTCCTTCACAAGCTCCTCCCCCCCATCATCATCGTCTTCCTCGTCGTAGGACTCGTAGTGACTGCTGTCTGACTCCGCCCTCTCTGGAGAAAGGAAGAGGATCACGTTTGTTTGTGTTTTTACGTCGTGTTCTTGCTTTCTCACCGTGTGTGTTTGCAGATACCAGTGTTGGACACGGTGGCGTCGGCAGGTATGTAAGGTTCTGCCTCCTCGTACGTATCTTCATCATCATCACCTCCGAGACCTCCTGGAGGGTGGGGCGGCACCTTGGGGCACTGCAGCTAAAGCACGAACAGGTCAGGAAGACAACAGGAAGACGACAGGAAGTCTGAACTGAGTCGAGTTTTCTCTGATCTTTGGATTTATGGTGAAATTTTGATGAAGCCATTTGAGAAGAAGAATGTAGAAGACAAACCAGACAGCGAGCCCCAACGAGGCTCATCAGTCCCAGCGTTTACTGTCTCTTCTTCAGGGTTTATTCACACATTCATGAAGAGCTAAATGTGTGTGTTTGGGGCTAGTTTGTGTTGAGGTTACTGTTTGGAGGTTTGGTTTGTTGGTTGGTGATCTGGGGGGTGAAGTGAGTCAAAGGGTGTTTGAGCTTACCTGAGTCACCTGATAAAGTTTTTAGTGCTAGAAAGTAGTTTCTGTTTTTTTGTTTTTTTACCTGGTTGGGAACTAATTCTGAATATGTAACCTGGTCAGGATTAAGTTACACTCTGAGCTTTGGTAAACAGGGTTTTTTCACAGGTTGTAACTTAAAACGAGACCTCCTCAGACTCAGACTGATTTCTGTGAGACGGACTCAGTTTGAATCCAAATGAGTCGAAACACAACTTATTTATTTGGTCGGATGTTGGAGGATCGCTGCTTGTTTCCTGTAATTTATTCAGATTTTTTTTTAGTTTTCTACATTTTTCTGTTAAGATGAATTTCTCTGATCTTCACACACTTACAGTAAATTCTTAATAGTCGTAAATCACCAGTAATTTAATCTTTAAGAGAGTGTTGTGTTTTTTAACTGGAGCGTGTGTGTGTGTGTGTGTGAGAGGGAGTGACAGGAAGTTCAGTGTTTACATATGAGGCCATCCCTTTGCTATCTGCCATCCTATTGGCTGAGAGCTGTACAGAGGGAGGAAGTGGTCACCGATGGCGGCTGATTAGCATCTGGGCTACGTGATGGATGGATGGAACACACACACACACACACACACACACACTGAGTAGTGCTGCCGTCTCCTCCCAAACCTCAGGAGGACTCTGTCTGTCATTACTGACCCACATCACAGAGCAGCCTCCTTCTCCTCCTCCTCCTCTTGTCTTTGACCTCAGAAGAAAAATCCTGAGGTCAGGACATGAAGCGGTTCAGGAACAGATTTTTCTAGTAAAAGTCGCTTCTAGATGTTTGTGTGCACATCGTCCTGTTTGTCACGTGAAACTGTTCCTCCACCTGTCGGTCCTCCTCCTCCTCCTCATCACGAGGACTGACAGCAGCCGTTTCTCACTCTAACATGTGCGTTTGATTTAACCACCATCTCCTGAGCAGAATTAAAGCTCTTTTGCAAGTTTTATCTACGTATACAGAGCTTTTTTATGCACAAACCAAGACTTATATTGTTATTTAATCAGGCAGATAATAAACTAAATTCATGTTTTTATACCCAAACTTGAGCTAGACTTATTCTCATTAATCAAGCACAACAGTCAGCCACTCGTTTTCCTGTTCAGAGATGCAAGTAAATAAATGTAATTAATCAAAAATAATAATGTGCTTTACCCGTTTTTCTCTTTGAAAATTAATGACTAACAATAATTATGTTTTCGCATTAAAATCTCACTTGATTAAAGAGCTTGCACATACAGGTTTATTCTCCATTATAGAGACATAAAACATATTTGGTAATTAAAGTATTGATAATTTCCTGAAGCTGTGGCATAAACCTCACTCTGAGTGTAAACCCTGCATATATATGTGTTTATATGTTTTAGTCATAATTCTTCCATTATTTCTGTTTACGATTGTTGTTTGTGTTTATATTTTATTTTAATATTTTACTTTTTTTTACTTACATTTTATTGTCATTGATGATTCATGTTTAATCCTAACTAATACATTTTCCTTTCTTAATGTTGTTTTTATTAATGAGTTAATTGATTTATTGTTTTACTTTTCATTGTCGTTAAACAACATGTTTATTTTATGTTTTCTTTTGTTTGTTTGTTTAGTTTTGGGTTTGTTTAGTTGTTTTTTTTTCATGTGTTCCTTCAGTTAGCTCAGTGGTGGAAACCAGTATGACCAGTAAGGCTGATGCTCACCCCGTTCCTCAGCCACGCAGACAGGTCCTGGTTTGAGACCAGCTCGGAGGCCCGCACAGCTGGATATGCAACAACATAATCAATATTTCATTGTTATTGTTAAATCAGTGCTACACGTCCAAATTTGCTCAGATTTTTTATTGTGATTTAGAGCGTTCATAAAATCTTCATAATTACGACTCGCAGGTTTACGTGAACTCTGTTTATGAGTCAGAAAATCATAATTCTGATTATTCCGATGTGTTTTGAAGGCAGCATTGAGGTGTACCTGACGCAGGTGTGTCTGTCAGCTCGTTGGTGGGAGACGATGACGGACAGCTCATGATCATGTACTCGGCATCTTCCACTGAAAACACAGCAGGAAACACTTTTATTCCGGTGTCTGCGGGTTTGGTAGTACTCTGAGTATCAGCAGTACTGTGAGTACTGCAGTGTTTTTACCTGGAGCATCCTGATTCTGCAGCTTGGACAGCAGCTCTGAGATGGATTTCTTCTGAGCCTGAGCGATGTAACTCAGGTTCTCCGAGTCCAGAACAGACAGGAAGGACTGCAGATCCCAGATCAGCTTGGCCAGCACTAGACACAGCAGGACAGACAGACGGACAGATAGACAGGTGATCGTCTGGACGTCTGTTTGAGCTCATTAACCGGGAGGAACATTCCAGCAAACAGTTTACAGACTTTATCACCTTCACACCGAGTCACAGTTTAACTGACTGCTGACGGAGAAGCAGAGCGATGAGTCATGTTTGTTCTCTCAGTATCTGATGTCGCTGTTTACACGCCAACAGACACACTGTCTGACTGTCTGTCTGCCTGTCTGTCTGTCTTCTGTCCATAGACTCCCATGTTAAAAATTTTCAGCACCAGAAACAAACATGTTTACAGCCTGATACACAAACTGTTTGGTCTCTGTGGATCATTTTTGTCCTTCATAACAATTATGGGATGGGATGGGATGCGGGGCGGGGGGTGTCATAGTTTGCATTATTAGGGGCATGGTCTCTGTGACTGACAGGTGGATGGTGACGCAGGTGGCTGTAGCTGCTAGCTGTCTGCTAGGCTTCACCTGAACTGGACCTCTGGACTCTGTGCTGTTGGATGCTCCAACTTAGCACTCCACCCTCTCATCCAAACTACGCACACTGATTTCTCAGACTTTCATTTCCTTTCTTCATTTTGACCCAGCCACTCGGGGAGCCAGTGTACTCAGGTGAACGGGGAGGGTTGCGTCAGGAAGGGCTGCCTTCGGTGCTTATGCCCAACAGGGTACTGGTGGAAACGATAATAATAATAATAATACATTTTATTTGAGGGCACCTTTCTAAAACCCAAGGTCACCTTACAGAGAGAAAATAAAAAATATCAATAAAACAGTAAATTTAAAATAGATTAAAATAAATTAAAACAGCAAAACAATAAACAAGATTTGACAACAAGTAAAATCCATATTAAAGCGAGTAAGCCAGTTTAAACCAGAATGTTTTGAGCTGTGACTTAAATGAGGGAAGAGAATCTACATTCCTTATGACTGAAGGAAGTGAGCTCAGAGCAAAGGAGCAGAGCGACTGAAAGCTCTGTTTCCCAGAGTGATAAGACGTGCAGAAGGAACAGCAAGGTGAACGACAGATGGAGATCTGAGAGAGCGGGAAACAGAAGCAGATCACACAGATAAGGAGGGGCGAGGTTATGGATGCACTTAGACGTGAGAAATAAAATTTTAAAGTTTATCCTAGCTTCTACGGGCAACCAGTGAAGCTGTTGAAGAACTGGGGTAATATGATCTCTTAAGGGAGCGCGAGTTATGACCCGAGCAGCTGAATTCTGAAGAAGTTGAAGTTTGTGGAGGGACTTATTGGGGAGACCAAATGAGAGCGAGTTGCAGTAATTGATCCGGGAAGTGATAAGACTATGGACAAGGATGGCAGCAGCATGCTACTGTTTATCAAAGGCTGAGGAGGAGGGCAGGGGGAAGGCATGTTAGGAGGCAGTGAGAGAGAAGGAAAGGTGTGGAGGTGACGCTAGGGCAGGAGGAAAAGAGGAAGACCACAGAGGAGGTTCACAGATGTAGTGACGGAGGACATCCACAGGGTTGGTGTGACAGTGGAGGATGCTGGGATGGGAGGAGATGGAGGCAGATAAATAATAATAAGAATTTTCTTTCTTCATCTCCATCATCTTCAAGTGGAATGATTGATTTTGGCCATCTTCTCCTTCAAATAGACCAACACTCATTTATTTCTCTCCGGAAAAGAATGAATATGGACAGTGTAGGTTCAACCACCTTATCAGCTCCAACCAAGCAGCTGAAAAACAATGCTGTTTCTGGTCTTTTCTTTTCATGTTTGGGATAAATGAATAAAAAGGAGTGGGTACCGCAAAGTGAGCGTCTGACCCTACAGCTACAACTTACATGAATCCAGATGTGATTAATGAGCTTAAATGTAAAAATATCTGAGGACTGAAGAGGCATATATAGTTTCCTGTATATTAAAAACGGCATATTAGCATCATTTCTTTGATTCACTATCAGGAGAGTATGTTTTTGGGCAGATTGTCACTGTGGCAGGTGGGTTTTCTCCGGGTTTCCTCCCACAGTCTGAACACATTCATGTGCTGAGTCTAAGCTGGCCGTAGGCGCTTACACGACATAGATAAGGTCCATTTTTGTTTTTGTTTCATTACACTGAGTTTCAATAAGGACTTTCTGAGCATGTAATAAAAAAAAAAAGAAATGACAAAGAAGAACTTTTAAAGTTCCCGTGCACAGCAGGGATTTAGGTGATGTAACTGTCTTTATTCTGAGTTAAATATTGGCAGCCTCCAGGAGCTTATCAGTTTGAATCCTGTCACCAATTGACACGTGAAGGCCAGAACATCTGCATATTTGTGCAGGGAAACGTTTAGCTGAACAGGTGTGGTCAGACTGGTGTTCTATATGAAACTGCTCTGACTTCTAGATGTGAAAGACAGTTTGATAGCGTCATGCATACATCACTTTTTTTACAATCATCTGAGGAGGAGACAAATGCAGATGAAGAGAGCCGGCTGATGTGTGTTTATGTCTGAGAGTGAAGAATCGGCATCTTGTTTTTCTGCCTTTGAATGATTTCAGCTCTTATCTTCTGAAGTAAAACAGAGTGAGTATTCATTCACACACAACAACAGCTTCATTCATAACATGAACACAGACAGACAGTTTTCATGTCTTATCAACCTGCTCGCAGCAAACTGACCATCCCCATCAGCTTTACATATTACAAAACCACAGACATGACATGATTAAAAAACACTTAATGAAGGTAAGAGCAGCGTGTCAGGGCCTTTATTAGTTTAACATGAATAAATAAGGATGTCTAACATTTCACCGTTATATTAGTTTTTATTAAAAAACCCTCAAAAATGTACAAAAAAACCTCTGTAAACTCTTTTATTTTACCCGGCACCACCTTAAGCACTCCTAGAACCCCAGAGACTGGTATAACCTCCTAAAGGACCACAACTACAACCACCTATTATCCATATAAACTACACAAATCATGACTACAATCACCATAAGGACATCTAGAACATCCCAAGTGACCAGTAGAACTTCTAAAGGAAAACAACAACCTCTTCAATCTCCTATAGGAGACCCAAAAGTTATTCAAGCGCACCCTCACAGACAGCCACCCAAAAGACCTCTAGAACCTCTCTGCTATCGCCAGTCACAAAACCACCATAAAGATTTCTCGAACACCCAAACTCAGACCAGTTTAACTTTCCAAAGGATGAATAGAACCTCTTCAGTGACAACCACAACCTCTTAAAGGACCGCAAGTGCCCACTTCACGGGACATATCTTGAACCTTTTGACCATCCCAAACAACACAAATCATTGCTAGAACCAACATTAGGACATCTAAAACATCCTTAGAGGCCTTCTCAAGAAAAACTAGAATCTCTTCAAACTCCTAAAGGGTATACAAGGGCCCCTTCACAGAAAACTACCTCATAGACCTGTAGAATACCACCTCACAACCACCTTGAGGATTTCCAGAACATCCTCAGAGACGAGCATAACCTCCTAAAGGATGACTAGAACCTCTTCAATGGTGACAAAACCCCACTTCAAAAGCCCACTTCACAGATAAATAGAACCTCCTAATAGACCTTTAGAACCTCTAGTCATGACTAGACTCACCTTGAAAACATGTAGGACCTCCTCAATAATGACTAGAGTTTCCTAAAACAATGATCTGAGAATAAATGTGGCTTCAGACTGTCCAGGAAGGGAAGTTCTGGGGTTTTGCTTGGATGTTACTGAGCACTAATTAGCATCTGTGTGTGTGGATGCTGTATTTATATAAGGATACAGGATACAGCGACACAGAGTATGTATAACTATGAAAAAGATTTCACTCTTTAATGCTTTTCTGTTGTTGTTTGGAAGTAAACTGTACTGAACTATCATCGGTACAGTGTAGAGCAGAACATGTAAAAAACATGCAGAGGAAACAGCGGCTGATTGTCCTGCAGCTCATTCATACAGAGAGACCGAGTCCATTCACGCTGTGAGCTGAGTGGGAGGGTTAAATGTTCCTGATTAACCCCTCTGATGCTGATTTTAAGCACTGCTTATCAAACTGCTGCTGGTTTAAGCAGCGAGCTGCAAATTCCTCAAACACCCACAAATCCAGAAGAAGAAGAAGAACAACAACAACAACAGAAAGGAGACAAAGACGGACGGCTGCTGGATGGACGCAGAATAAAGAGTTTGTGTTGCCGAACGCTGCTTATCTGACCATCAGCATTACTTCCTGTCTCGGGCTTTGATGTTGCAGTGCACACATTCAGTCCTGTTTACATCATTAGTACATTAACTTCCATTCATTTCCTGGATACTTATCCTTAGACCATAACCTAAACGAAACCATCATCCTGTCAAAAACAAATAACTCGACTGACCACAGCGACGCGTCCTCAAAGACTCCCTCACTGAAGGCAAATATTCTGCTTCCGGCCATCACCAGTTTAAACTAAAAGTCACATTTCCAGCTGAAACCGGTCACACTACAGTACCGATGATGTAAAACACAAAATCAGCGCTGTCCATCGTAACAATGATATCCTAACAACATTAAGGAGCAATTACATCCAACCATGAAGCAGTTTTTCCAGCACTGTCCAATCATCAAAATCATCGGATACATTTTAATATTAGACAATGATAACCTGAATCACTTTTTCACATTTAATTCAATTCAGTTTTATTTATACAACACCAAATCACAACAACAGTCGCCTCAAGGCGCTTCATACTGTAAGGCGGACACTACAATAATATATACATGAATGTATTATTGTAGGTGACGTAGTTTTCCTAATAAATTAATTCATCATTTAAAAACTCCATTTTGTATTTACTCACATTATCTTCGTCCAGTATTAAAATCGATTTGATGATCTGAAACATTTAAATGTAACAAATATGAAAAACAAACTAAGAAATACTTTTAGCAGCACTTACATTTATGCATTTTAATCTGCTTCACATTCATGGACAGTTTACAACATCAGTTATTATAAGCTGCATGTATTTGGACTGTGAAAGAAGCTCCCAGAGAGGCTGAACATGCAAACCCTGCAGTTCCTCTAACGTCCAGCAGGGGCAGCAGCAGTGAGTCAGTCCCCACAGACTTCCACGTTAAAATCTTACAGCAGAAATAAACACGTTTACAGCCTAATACACAAACTGTTTGGCCCTGTGTCGCTAAGCTGATAGCTGTCTGTGAGGCTTCGCCACCGCTAATCGTTTAACAACATGGAAGCAACCAGAACGCTATGAAAATTCCCAGAAACCCATGGGTGAAGTCACATGGTTACGTCCATGTTTTCCTGTAGAAAACATCATTTTTATTCTGTAAGGGAGAACGTGTCATAATCCATCCTCCTGCTGCTGAGGAGTCTTTATCACACTGATGGTATGTTAGCAACACAACAATCAGAAATACCCATCTATCCTCGTCCATCCTCCTTCCTCCACCTCATCATCATCACTTCCTCCTCCTCCTCCTCCTCCTCCTCCCGCTGCTGCTCTCTGGAGACTGAGCTAATAGACTGTTTAGATTTTCTGTGTGTTTGTGTCTTTAAAGTGTCCACACCAACAATTTTAACATTTTTCTGCCATTAAGTCAGATTGTTTCCTGACCTCGTGAGCTAATCACTCACTAAAAGGAGTATTCTGATCTTTTCCAGCTCCTCCTGGTAGCTCTCAGTCTGAGGTACAAGAGGTACTAAAAATTCATATTAAAAAAACTTTAAACAAGGTCTGAAAACAGGAAATACATTTTACTTGTTTCCCATTAATCATCTCATGACCTCCTTTGACTTATTGGTGACCTCTTGGGGGGGCCTGACCCTATTTTGAGAACCACCAGCTACTATATATAACGTAGATAACACAGCCCCAACAGGGATGTACTGCTGATGCATTTTACTGCAAAACTGGCACTTCAGTTACACAAAGCTGAACATACTTGTGCACTTTAGTATCTCATTTACAGCATGGAGGACATGTTGCTGAGAAAACCTTCAAGTTTCTGAGTGTTTTTACCTTGTTATATGTGGTACTGTTACTTCAGGAAATTATTTGGATACACTGATCTCTCAAATCACTTCTGTTTGTTCTGATCAAAGTTACTTGTTGTTACTAACAACAATAAAAATAGGTAGGTGCAGGTACCGGTTAGTGGCAGGTTAGTGGTGAGGAGGTCAGCTTTCAGCTGGGTGGACGCCTGAAGCAGCGTCAGTTTGAGGAAACAGCAGCGCAGTAATGTAAATGTTTCTGCTCTCCTCAGTTTACCAGCCAGAAGATTAAAGAAAGCTGCTCCACACCCTGCAGCACACATGTTTGTACTTCTGTGTTTGTGAGGACCTTCTGAGGCCTTTGACGGGCCCCTAACCTAAACCTCATTTTAACCTGAACCCTCAAACTAAATCCAAACCCACAAACGGGCCTTTAAGAGTCTGTCCCAACCAAACTGTCCTCACAACACAGAAGGGTCCTTAAAAAGTCAATAAATACATAGGTCCCCACAAAGATAGCTGTGCAAGTACCCACACACAGGCGGTGAGGAGAAATCCTGTCTTTAAGCTAATTTAAGGGTTTGGTTTTCATGGTAAAGTAACTTAAATCACTTTCAGCTTTTTCTAAACTTTTCAACTCAAGCCAGTTATAGTAGCAGCATGGCCCTTTTCTTTCTGTCACCACTTCCTTTGATTTAAAGCTGCTTTGGCCACAAATACATACACACTCATATACAAAGAGGAAGGTACCGTGTTTCTCACATGATACGGAAGATAAATGAAACTGTTAGAGAAAAGCATGCCTTTTCAGTGTTTCTTTATAGTGATGCAAATATTTTAATGAATGAATTTAAAGTATCTAATCAACCAGTCATTTGAAATCAGGTTTATTATCACCATCTAAACATTTTATACACAATATAACACAAGCCTGAGGTTAGTTTGATTTTTCAGAGTTATCATCTCACAGCTAAAAAATAAAACATCCTAAAATTATAAATACAGTACAACTTATTATGACTCACAGCTGACCTCTAGTGGTCACATGAGGCAGCAGCCAAAACATCAGCATGTATGTCAATATGATAGACACACATACAAATAAACATAAAAGTTACTTATGAGGTAATGCTCTCTAGCTTGGTTAGCTTGCTCAGATACCTGCTAATAAGCAACATCCAGTCAGAATCCTAGGATTTCTCTTCCTGGACGGTCTGTTCGTGCAGTAACCTCATAGCAGCCATATTATTGCTCTGATGATGTCATTAAAATGCTCCGAAAGGCTCCAACAGCACAAACACGGTCCAGAGGTCCAGTTCAGGTGATGCTAGCAGGCAGGTAGCAGCTACAGCTGCCTGCGTCACCATCGACCTGTCAGCCAAAGAGGCCACGCCCCTAATAATGCAAACTTAATACAGTTTTAATAGGTGACCTATAGAAGCCTCTACAAATATACCTACAGAGACCGAACAGTTTGTGTATCAGGCTGTAAACACGCTTATTTCCGCTGTAAAGTTTTAACATGGGAGTCTATGGGACTGACTCACTGCTGCCTCTGCTGGACACTAGAGGAACTGCAGGTTTTGGCCCTGGTAAGTGCTGACTGCTTTGTCAGTACTTTATTACAATTAGGCTTAACATTTTTTTTCCACATAATGTGAAAGACAAAAGAATATGTGGATGTTAAACACATTAAAGGAACATTTCAAAGTAAATCTGAATTTGTAATCAGATCACATCTGAACCATGCTGGTGAAACTATCACACAAAAATATGTCTGTGTATGATTTCATTCATGTGAAACATTTTCTGTGTTTCAAATATGTAAAACAAATGTCAAGTAATGTCAGGCTTAGTGTGTGGATGAGTTTTATGCCTCCTGAAACATCTGTAGGATCACAGTACCTTTCTGTTTGTCCATGTCGGTCATCTCAGTGTCTGCTGATCTTCAGGCTCATATCTCTGCTAAAGAATCCACCGAACATCAAACTGCAAACAGATTTCCTCCTGTTTCCTCCTCCCTGAACTCCCTCTATCTGCTCTGTGAGAAGCAGTTTGAGTTCTGCCAGGCGAGTCTGTCTGAGTGCCTCTGTGACCTCAGCACAGGAGGGAGGAGAGGGAGGACGGCCCAGTGCTCTCATTATGCACGGGCACGGACAAAAACACAGAGAAACCTTAAAGAAATACAAAGTCACTTTAACAATGTGAACACTGTTGTCATCCAGTACACAATCGCATTTAGAAAACACACAAGAAGAAAAATGTCTGCTAATATTCTCACCTTAAGGTTTTCTCAGTGATGCACAGCAAACAGCTGGATTATAAAATTACTCAGACCTCTTTTTATTTAGGAATATAAGTTATTCTTCTGAAATGATTTTACTACTTGAGAATATCCTGTAATTTATTTATATTAAACCAATTTTATGTTTTAAATAAATACAGTGTCTGTTTTCATTTACTTTTGTTTAGTTTTTAGTGGAACACAAATTTGTCCAACTAAACTGAGACATTTCTGATTTTTCGATCTGTTT
Organism: Tylochromis polylepis; assembly: GCA_015107715.1. Lineage (NCBI taxonomy): Eukaryota > Metazoa > Chordata > Actinopteri > Cichliformes > Cichlidae > Tylochromis > Tylochromis polylepis. The sequence goes on from VVHJ01034391.1 coordinate 22,586, forward strand.
CCATCAAAGTTTTATGTTTGAAAATTGACACAAAAACACCGAACCTGGAAATACTGGACTCCACACTTTGCTGCCCTCCCAATGGAGCAAGCTCATACAGCATTTGAAGCTCATTTATTTCAGTCGAACATGAAAATAACTACATAACTAATAACTGCATGTGACCTCTACGAACCCCCTTAGAAATGAAAGGTTAAAGGTACCCTACTGTTTCTAACTGCAGAACTCACCTGACAATCATCACAGTTTCCAGTGTT
>VVHJ01034392.1:0-12402 GCA_015107715.1 Tylochromis polylepis
CAAAAATAATTTCCACTTCAATTCTAGCATGTCCTCTCTTGTCAGCGGGAGCACACAGTGGGATCCAGAGGATGGGTGGGGGCGGGGGCACAACATATCAAGAGTTCACTGTGTTCAAGAAGTTGCCTCTTTGGTTAGACAGGTAAGAGCTTAGTGTGTTCCTGTTTACATGAATAAGGCACCTGTAAGAGTTTAGTAAGTGCTACTGGTTACATGGTCAATGTCCACGCGTTTTCTGCTCAGTCTGCAGTCTGACTGCAGGTAAAATCCTTTCACATTTTCACTGAGCCTTGAGAGGAATTCCACTCTAAAACAGAATTCCTACTGCTCTGATTTTCTAGTCTGGTACAACAAGAAGAAGCCTGTGGTTAATTAGAAAAGAAGCAGGTCGTCGTTTTTCGCAGCGTCAGGCCGACTATTATCTGTGAGAGTGGCTAGAATAGGCTCTATATAAAAGATGGATGCGTGGCCATTACAAAAAGGTTTAAGGCACTTCCACATGGGCTATGTCCATTTTTTAAATACAGCGTGTGGAGGATAGATGGGAAACCAAGGTAACAAAGGTTTAAAACTTTATTCTATCAAGTGTTCAGCGCAGCGTAGTTGTCTTATAATTTAAGGTGGCACTTGCTTCATGATCAGCACAGATTGGCAACGCACATTTAACACAACAAAAGATTATTATTTTTTTTACCACTTTGGGTAGCATTACTGTAACTAAGATGAAATCTTTATCTATTTTATTTGTATTTTTTCTCCAGTGTCTGATTGCTCCTGAGACATTCCTCGGGATCTACACATTGGGAAAGCAAAAGAAGCACACTGGTGCTCCTTAAACTGATGTTCAGGACAACTAGGTGTATCTAGCATGGCTTTACTCCAGTTACACTGTTGCCTAGTCATTAAGGCATTTTTCTAAAGCTTTAGGTGCTGGAAGACAAGGGGAGAGTATGAGCTCTGTGGAGGACGCTACAACATTGTGATGAGTTTAAAGCAGCAGAGGACCGTCCTTCTGCTTAGGCCTGTTCACTGTGCACAGATCAGGGGGTTTAACAGCACTGAGGTCAAACATGTGACGTAACCACTGGCAAAAGAAATGACAATACCAAGACAATAGCTTGTAATGACGATAACATAATTCAGTCGAATCGATTCATTTTGACAGATGAAATAAGAAGAAGAAAAAAAAACAGCTGCCATATTTGTAATAGTGAAAACAAAAGGCCCATGCAAAGCTCAGCAACCTCAGTGAATGCTCATTTGCTTGAGGGGCTGAGCATCAACCTTTCCTCTCCGTTTGGACAGGTCAGACTGCAGAGAGATTTTGTTGAGTTTGTGGGAGCTACATGGTCGTGACATAAAAAGGAAAAATAAAATCACTACAGCAGTACCTTTAAGGACCTCATGTTTGAGGCGTGTTAAGAAATCTGAGCTGAGGTAGGCTGGAGAGAAAAGCATCTCTCAAGCTGAGACTGGACTCAGCGAAGGAAGACGAAGAAGTGAAAATGAAGTACCTCTAAGATCAATCAAGTTATTATGTGAGAGAAGAGGGGGTGGGACGTGCTGCAGAGACAGAGTCTCGCTTCACGAGGGCTCAACACCCTCAGTGAGGATCATTCGATAGCTGTCACCAAGGAGCATGGGAACTTGTGATACCATGGGCGTTCTTCCTACGAGGTGATGAGGAGTAAATGCACAGAAGAAGGGCTTTTCCTCTGTGCTATATGAACTTTTTTTCCTCATCTTCACATGTTCCTTCTAGTATATTTTGATATTAAATATCATAGAGGGTTGAGAACGACTCTAAAATTTCACTTAATTTCACTTTTAATAGTAACGATCGTTTGATCGTGTGAGCTTGGGGAATCATCTGTATGAAGGCACTGCTGGTGGAAAGACATCTGTGGAAGACATGAGAGCCAATGAGAGGCTTGTCCAGTCTGGCTCCTGTGTAGCAGTGTGATAATGGGGATGCAACACGTTCTCACACTCCAGACTCCTCTTCTGATCCTGTGGACACACACAAAAAAGCTCTAGTTCATTCTATGATGATAAACACAGTAAACAAAGAGGCTTTAGTTTGAGACCGCACAGCTAGCGATGGCATTTATGACAAAGAAGTGACACCCACCCTGATTGTGTTGTAATGATTGGCAGTATAAACAAATGTCTGTGTTGCACTCAGCGGCAGGCCCCTGATGGAACCTACAGGGTGGCCTGTCCATAGAGGTCCCGGGCCCCAGGAGCTGAGGCTCTGAGTGGGCCTGCTGCACCCGTTTTTGCCACACAACATGGGCCCCGGCACAGCAAGGCCAGTCCTCCATCCCACCAGAGTCCAGAATGAGGGGCACAGGGAGCAAGGCGGGGTGCAGCTCGGGAGGAGAGCAGCAGAAGCCCGGGGTCTGACCATAGTGGATGTGGATGCTGCGGTCATCCTGCAGATCCATATTCTGATGGAAGCGAACAGAGGGTCCTTCAAGCACACATCCTCCCACTCTCCCGAGAGGAGCGGGAGGGTGTCCGTGTCCCTGGTGGCAGCAGTGGGGCTGGAGCTGTAAGGGGATTGGAGACATAAGCACAGGAGGTCCTGCAGCACTGCCGGGGTCGTGGTCCGGACACTCAGACCCTGGGCTAGGCCGATCAGTGGAGTTTGCTTTGGGGCAGTGGCAGGGGCTGTGCTTAGGAGAGGACACGGTTGGGTCTTTGTCTGGGACAGGAGCAGCAGGTGCAGCTGTGGCAGCGGCGGCCCCCTGCTCCTCGTCTGAACCTCTGCTCGGACCCTGGCTGTGCTCCCCCTCCTCATAGTGGTGGTGTCTGTGACGGTGGTAGTGGATGTGGCTGAATACAGTCTGTGGCTGTTCTTCAGGGCAGCCCGCTTTGTTCACCACAGAGTCCAGAGACCTGGGCCGGGCCTGGGCACCAGCCTCCAGGCTGTTCCTGCGAGGCGCGTGCCCGGGACCCGGTCCACAATAAACAAACGGGTCATAGTCACTGCTTAGAGAGCTACGGAAGGTGGACCAGCTGCCATAAACTCCCTGCAGGGACACATCAGTACAGTTGAGAACTGAGTCACTGGATGAGCCGTGGCACGGCCCTGAGCTGGAGTCGCTTGCTGGTCCGTCAGCTAAGTATCCGCTGCGCTCTGTGCGGTAGCTGCCGCCCGAGCAGCTTCCCTCGTCCTGCCGGCTGTGGGCAGGTGCTCCACGGGTCTGTGGCGTGAGTGAGACCGTGTGGTGCAGTCTTGAGCTGGATGCGCTGCGCTGGCCCGGACAGGATGAGCGATAATTATAGCAGGACCGGCGGGGGGTGTAGTGGTGGGTGGAGGTCCTACAGTTACCGCCAATCCTATGGGGCCTCCCGGGAACTTCTGCAGGAAGGTGGTACCCACAGGTTGAGCCCAATGGCCTGCTGGTGAGGAAACGTACAGTCTGAGTCTCCATGGGAGAGGAGCCACTATAGTGGCCCAGATTGGGATAAGGTCCAGAGGGTCCACGAGGATAGTGGGGCCTCATAGAGAAGGGGATAGCATGCTGGGGGAAGGGATGGTTGTGGGGACTGCTGTAAGACTGAGGATGCAAGAAGCTCTGGCTTTGCTCTGCGCTCTGCTGGAGTCTGTTCCTCTGGGACTGCCGCTCTGGCCCTGTGAACCAAAGCAGCAGGTAAAATAAAGCAATTACTTTCAAATATAGCACTTATTTAGAAGAATTTTAAATTTATGATATGTAAAAAATATTTTTAAAAAAAAATCATGCTTTAGATTTAAGATTTAGATTTTAGATTCTGGGGCAGCACAGTGGCACAGTGGTTAGCACTGTTGCCTCACAGCAAGAAGGTCCTGAGTTCTTTCTGTGTGGAGTTTGCATGTTCTCCCTGTGTTTGTGTGGGTTCTCTCCAGGTACTCTGGCTTCCTCCCACAGTCCAAAGACATGCAGTTAGTGGGGTTAGGTTAATTGGTAAGTCTACATTGCCCATAGGTGTGAATGTGAGTGTGAATGGTTGTCTGTCTCTATGTGTTAGACTGGCAACCTGTCCAGGGTGTACCCTGCCTCACGCCCTAAGAGAGCTGGGATAGGCTCCAGACCCCCGTGACCCTGACAAGGATAAGCGTAAGAGAGTGGTTGGATAGATGCTTTGGATTTGTCAGTAAAACTTTAAACTTTGTCTTGTAGAGTCAAAGGAAACCATCAGTTTTGCCAAAGTTTTCTGGGTATGATGAAGCCAATAAAAGTGGAAAATCCCCACAGCATCCCTGCAGCAACTTCACCAAAAAACAACTAGAAATGTGCTTGTCCTCACCCATGATGTTGTGCATGCAGAGCGGGCAGGTGCGGTGCTGCAGCAGCCACGGGTCAACACAGTCTTTATGGAACTCGTGAGCACAGGAGATGATCCTCAGAAGCTGGGACGAAAAGGAGATGGAGGTGGTTCTTAGAATATGCAACTGAAAAGCGACACTTAAATCTACAGCTGCTGTGTGCACCCTCACCCTCTCCTCTTACCTGCCCGTCCTGGAACTCTTCCAGGCAGATGGCACAGACGGGGCTCGAGTTGGAGCTGCTGGCCGAACCCCAGGCCGCGCGGTGGCGCTGCGAGCCCGAGCAGCCCTGAGAGCTGTAGATTTTGATCTCCAGTCGACTAATAGCCCGCATGGTCTGCTGATGGACGGAGTCCTGCACGCACAAGAGGAGGAGCGTTAGGCAAACCTTTGAATCCATTTTAGTGGGCTTTCCTACCAATGCTGCTGCTTTCACTCACCAAGGTTCTGTTGGACTTGCACTTGTAGCGGAAAGCAAAGATCAGGACGATGGTGAGAATAGCCAGGACGATGGTGAGCAGGATGCCAACATCATAATGTGGCTGAAAGGGGAAAAGAAGATTACATTATACACTCGCTAGATTCATCTTAAATATACATAAATAGATAAAAAGTTGCTTCTTAACTAAGATGATTGAAATTTTCACACAGCTTTGCAGAAAACGTCTGTCTTGTTCCAACATGCTTACCCATCTTGGCTCCATCTTGATCTCAATGACAACTTTGGCTTCCTCGTTCTTGTTGACCAAATCCATCAGCTCCTTAGCATTATTATCCTCCACCAGCACAACTGGACGGGGAAGGGAGTCTACTTCTTGCAGCTGTGTGTGTGTTACAAAAATATGATCGTAATCAAAGCAGGAGGAGACAGAAACACCACACTGAATGTGAAACGTCAGCATGCTTTTTCTTTATTGGCAGCTATAGCTTTAGCAGGGTCTGAACACTCACCTCAGCAGCAGCACTGGCATCGTTTCTGATATCAAAGATCACTGCCTGAGCTCCTTTATCCAGCGCCATGCGAGCCTGAAGGGGATAGCACAGGGAGACAGCAGTGTGTCAGTGTGAGATCTTCAGAGGCCAGATATACAGCGGACTGTTCAGTGTTAGTGTCTTAAACCATCACTGGGTGGCAGTCATGTCATGAGACTCAGGCCTCATAGACCAAGTGAGCTCTAGCTGACTCCAGAAGCCAGACACAGACTACAAGTGAGTTAATGGTGAAGACGGAGGCATTATTCTGCCTGACTGCCAGCTACAGCGTAGCTATAGCGCTGTTGTTTGCAATCTGTCTGTGCCATCATGGCCAAATGTGCTCCTGAAAAGTACCACAAAGGAGGTTTGGAGTACTTTGGCAGGTGTTTATATGGCTGACTGTCTACAGATTGATTACCTAAAAATAAACAAACCAAAACCAGCTTCCTGCAGCCTAGAACAAGTGTTGTAGAATCTGTGGCTCACTGTTAACTTAGTAATTTAGTATTGCTAGTAACATATCTTTTAAAACCATGGTCCTCACCCTTAACTGATCACGGCAGATAGCGGCCCCTCCCTGAGCCTGGTTCTGCTGGAAGTTTATTCCTGTTTAAAGGGAGTTTTGTCTTCCCACTGTCACCAAGTGCTTGCTCATACAGGGCCATCTGACTGTTGGGGGTTTCTCTTTATTATTGTAGGGTCTTTACCTTACAGTATAAAGCCCCTTGAGGTACTAAGGTGATGAACAGGAACATTCAGGAATGCTCCTTGTTCATTGTTAAGTCAATGAGAAAACTAGACGCTTTAAAAGACAGTGGTTATAAGTTTGAGTAGCCCTCAAAGTAATGTAAATTTTCTCCTTATTCTTTCTGTCTAGAAACTTTTAAAAAATTGTTTATATTTTTATTCTAATCGATGTAAAGATAGAAAATAATCCTTGAACACAAATCTTATCTTTACTACAATGTCTAGCCGATGATAAAGACATAGCTCAAACCAATGTCTGCACATGTTTAATTTTATACCTAGAAACTATTCAGTCTACAGTATATCATTTGAAAATGGAGAGCATATTAAAGGAAGACTGTGTTGTATGGCTGATTTTTTTTCTCATTTTCAAAGGTTGAATGATGTCCATTGTTAGCTTGATTGTTGGCTAACAATCGGAAATTGGAAATGGCCAATTTTCAGGGTTCTTGGCCCATACCGGTGATCCGCCAGACAGTCTCATATGTCAGACTGAGAGCTGGGCCATAGCACATATACATAATACGCGCACAGCAACACAGGCAAATAGACATTTGCTCATTCCCAGACACAAGCTATGAACAGCCACAAGTTGTTAGTGTGTGGCTGTGGCCATTAGTGAGTTCTTCACTGTGAATGAGGAATCGGCCAAGAAAATTGCAGTTGGTGAAACTGTGGTTAAATCATACGTGTGCTCAGGTGAGTACTACACTACCAGGGCTACTGACCAGCTCCTAATACACCAGAGCTGGGTTCGCCTTATATCGTCCTGTGCGTGTCAGGCCTGCTCTCTGAGCCTGCATTTCTACATTCCCTCTAAATTTTGCTTTTGTAATCTAATTGCTCCACTACAAAAGCCCAGAATTGCTTTCAGCACCATCACCAGATAGCAGCTGTCTCATCACATGCTCTTAAGTGTTTGGCATCTGCCAACGCTTAATAAGGACAAGACATGAGTTTAAACACCTAATGGCCTGGGTCAGCCCTAACACTAAACAGTGATTCGCAGCTTACTGCCCCCGGCCCAGAGCAGGAAGGAGCACGCACACTCACACACGAAATATTAACAAAAGAAATTCAAGTGAAAAACATCACTCACTTGATTTATTAATTAAGTTAATGAAGAGCTCCTTAAATAGAATAATAGCTCTGATCTCTTCTCAACACTTCAAAAGAAGAGAGTCTCAACTCTAGAATGTATAAACAAAATGTAAGACGCTTATCACACCGCCGCCTATTTCCTCACAGCAGTGGGTGCACCAAAGGCCCTTTGTGTGCACACAGGAGTGTACAGAAAATAAGCATTGATATAGAATTATACATTAGAAAAAGGTCAAGTGGCTCATAGCTCTGGTGCCACAGTTTTTGAACAGTAATTGTAGTACATGCATCAGCCTTAAATGTAGTGCGGTCACACAGGAGGAGGGAAAAAAAGAAAGAAAAAAAAAGCTGGATTCTTGACATGTGGGTATTTGCTTTACCTGGGCTTCAAACGTTCCCTACACCGCTATGAGCCTTTATATCCTCTAATCGTGGTGATAAATGCAGGGACGACTGCTCTTGTGGTCCAACACACACACACACACACACACACACACACACACACACACACACACACACACACACACACACACACACACACACACACACAGTTCAGACTAACTGTGGACAGGGAATATATCATAATATGCTCTACAAATGACTACTGCTGTGGTCTTACTATATCTCAGTATTAGTAGTAGTGTTACCACAGTGTGGTCGCAAAACCACAAGCTGCTGCTGAGCTACAGATCCGGAAGTGGACTGAGAGGGCTCTCGTTACATGACTAATAGGAGATATATTTAAACTTTATTGGCGCAGTGAAATGAAAATGCTCGTCTGCTCCTAACGAGACAGTTGAAAGAACTAGCGACACGAGCGTTTCAACATCTCCAGGTTCGTTATGACCAGAACTGAAATGGACATGGCTGCAGTTAGGTGAACACCCATCCTCAAGAAGTGCAACTTGGCACATGTGATTACACACTATTTGGCATGTGAGCCGTAACAATTGCAGCAACGACTGCGGTTTGCAGAGTCAAACAGCAGGGACGTCACCGGGGGAAAAAAAACCTAACAAACAACAGACCACACAATAGTCTGCTTCCACTTCTAACGATGACAGATTGTTGGCGGAGGGTGTGAGTGAAGCTTTTGGTGCGTCTCGTTGAGAGTAATTACTTCAGATGAGATGCCGCTGAGGAGTGGCAGCAGGTAATGTGGGCCTTCCTGTCACAAACACAAACACACCCGAGGATGAGTAGCCAGACAGAGGCACTGTGAGGTCATGCAGGTAAGCTTTCAACCCTAGCGACCTAGAACTAAAGAGGCAAATGTAATCTGGTTACTGAGCTCGTTCTGCAGGCCCTTTATTCACAGCAGATATCTCCACAGCATGAAAAGCACAGGCTTATAACTTGGATGCTTATGTGATGTTTCTGTACGTATAACACGCGGTCGTGATGAATACAAAGCTGTGGTGCTGCTGCATCAAAGTGAAATGATCATTATAACCACAATCTCAAAATTACATAAATATAACTTCAGATGAACTCCAGAAAATGGACTATAATGTGATGTCATTATTTATTTCACAAAATTTAAGCCAAAATCCAGAAGCTTTGTGTGAAGTTTTCAAATTTTTTTCTGCTCATCAATCTGGGAAGGGCCATTTGGACCTTTCGCAACAATTTAAAGTCCATCATTCTACAGCGAGGAAGATTATTCACAGGTGGGAAACATTTGAGACAGTTGCCGTCTTCCCAGAGTGGACGCCCCAGCAAACTCCACAGACCTTATGGCACTGGAAAAGAAAAGAATCAAGGTACTGCAAAGTCCAGACACCAACTGGATTGAAATATGGTTGCAAGACCTTAAAAAACTGTGCATGAAAGAGTGCCTGTAAAAGGCTGTAAAGGAGAGTGGACAAAATTGCTCCACGAGGATGTGAGAGACTGATAAAATCATACAGAAAATCATTTCAAATGACTTCAAGCTACTGCTGCTACAGGAGGTTCCATAAGCTTTATGCTAGTTTTCTATACAACGCTTCTGCGTTTTTGCTGGGGTTTTTGTTAAATAATGAAACAGTGGAATCTGCTGGGGTTAATAATTTTAGAAACTGGTGAGGACCAGATGATTTTTTTTTATTATGTCTGTAGTATTGATTTCTGCTCTGTAGTGTCAGTGTTTTCATAGTGTAATTTAAAGAGTACAGCTTCAGATTACACTGTGCCACTTGCAGCACAAGCCTTCCAAATGTACAGTGTAATTGTTTTTGTGCTCACAGTATGTACAGAATAAAAGGTCTACTTTAAATTCCTTCCAAATTTTGGTATCCAGTACTTTATACCACAACCCCTTTAATAAGGGATTAAACAGGGTATGTGGCAGCTCCCCACAAAATTGAACTGGAGAAGCTGATAAGGTGAAGAAAGCGTATGTAATCAGGCACCAATGCCTGGCTCTACCATTCATACATGTCGATATTAGCTTTACTGACTGACACTGGGCCATCAGCAAATAAGGTGACATTTACAGATGTCAGCAACTGATTCTCATCTGTTTCATCACATCAGTTTTATCCTGGCTAAATCTTTAACGTTAGCGCGATAAAGAACTTTTATTTTTTCTGTCATGTTTCTGGCACTAACGACACCTGTCTGACAAATAACTTTTTTAACACTTCTATTAATATCAGGCCAGACTTTCCCAATAGTGTATCCCTGCTCCTGATAAATTGTGGTTCTATGCTGTAAACATAATGTAAAAATGCCTTCTTGCATTTTGTGGTTGGCACCTTCTAATCTACTAACATCACGTCTTGTCACAGACCACACTCGCTACAGATTGTTTTTAACCCTACTCAATCAAACGCTAATCTAAACTGTATCCACTGATTAATAAGGTTGAGTAACTATTTTGAGACCCACTGGCTGAAAACACAATACACATGCCTGCAAATAAATACGTATCTAAAAGATGCTTTAATGCTGCAATCATACAACATGAGGTGGGCTTCAAGCTGCAGAAGAGAGGAGCTGACAGGAAAAAGTGACTCACACAAACAAACCAATCCAAAATCTGCGCACGTCCCGCCTTACTACGAGCGGCACTTATCTAACCGCCGTATTAACTGCAGCTCATTGTGCATAAACATCAGCTGGAGCCAGTGATCTTCCCTCTCCAGCAGTGGGTGGCCTGCTGTTTTTGTTTACATCCCAGACGAAGTGCACTGTCTGCGAGCCAGGCCTGGCATCGCAGCGCGTTTTCAACGGAGCAGAAACAAACTACGCTCTTCTGATGTCCTCAGCTCTGCGCGGAGGATTTTTCCATCGCCTGACATGATCTCTTTGCTTGTAAACGTCTCAGTGTTTGTGCTGGGTGTAATGTGAGGTCCATCCAGCAGCCAAACTCCATTCATCTGCAGCCATGTGTCAGCGTAAGGGAGAGAAAATGAAGAGGGGAATGTTGAGACACACAGATTCAGCCTCCTCTGTAAAGGAACATCTGCTGTATTAATCGAATGTCTTTGATTAAATTCAGAGTTTTGAACTCTATAACATTTGACTTTTGGAGTCAGAGTTTTTTAAAAAGTTATCCAGACTTTATAAACCTGCTGATGTTGAACTTTATTCGCCGTTTAAATCAAACTTTATGACTTGTCCATAGGTCTAACATCCCAGCATGACTTTCCACAGCGTTCAGTACATGAGTAAATTACACCGTGCAATAAGGAGTGAAAGTGAAAGGGCTAAAAGAAGAAAGAAAAAACGAGATAAACCAGGAAGGAGGGAGAGGAAGGAGGCGAGCTGTGGTGCTGCTGCATTAAAGTGTCTAATGACAGAGTACAGCGCTCCGGGCCTACAGGTCTGAGGCCGACTCTCTGCTCTGTCATTTCTCCTGAGCGGCCCGGCACACTGGAACCATTACTGAGGCACCGGGACACGCCGCACGGCTAAATGAGGAGCAGACGGAGGCGGGGGCTGGTGATGATAGAGGGGGCAAAGCAGCATGGAAAACAGGTGCAGTCTGCGGTGGGATTATTATGGGTGCAGTGTTTAAATTGACGTCTGATTTGGGATAGTCTTCAAAACCTTCAATAGGCCTAAAGAGTTTTGTTATTTTCTATCATACGAATGCTGTGACAGTGGATGTTCCTACCAAGCATGGCAAAATGTGCAAAATAATGAGGCCAGTTTTTGTTTTTTTTTGTTCCTGGCTCTGTGTGATGTCAGTGGGAGCTGACTCATCTCAGGTACACAGCTCCTTGCTGTTCAGGATTGTTTATGAGCAGGAGCCAATCAGAACAGAGGTTTGGAGAGAGCTTGGTTGAGGCAGAAGGTGAACTGAATGAACAGTGATCATTCTGAATGATGAGTCCTGCAAAGCTAGAAGCCAAGAATAAAAATATGGAGCTGGAAATGAGCACAACAGGTGCCCTTTAAGTAGTTTTATCTACGGTGATCCCTTTTATCCCTTAAAATGATGAGGGTGACTTACTTTCTCAAATTCTTCACCTGACTATATTATTTTATAGTTCTCTTATATGCTCAACTCTTATTTTTTTCTGCTTATTTTCTTTAAAAAAAATTTTTTTTTTTGAAACTGCGATATCCAAGATTTTGGAGCTTACCTGTAGAGTACCTGGGGAGAATTCTAAATTGTAAAAAAAAAACAGGCTGTATTTTTCCCTCCTGTGCCAATAACAAAGCTCTGTAGGCCGCCACGTGGCAGGCAGGCAGATGATTCTTTAACTTATTTAAGAGCTGAAATAGTTTCTCCATGTTGGGACCCATTTAAATCTACGACACTTTTGTGGTAGCTACACTGACTTGGCTCAGTCGAGCACTGTAACAACAATAACAGCACTGTAGAAAAGCAGGCTTTACCTGTGACCGAATGACGAGTACCAAACGAAATATCGAATAAACTTTCATTTTGGATATAAGCACTGAGTTCAGTTTACATAGTGCACGTTAAACAGACGACACAGACTACGTGACTGTGGGCATGTGGACGATCTCAGTATCTGTGTTTTCATCATTTTAACCTGATAAAAATCCGACTGGGTTTGCTACTTCAATCAAACTGTATGGCAAAAACATCTACGAATGAAGATTCTGGCAAAAAATAAGAAAATTGTGGGCGCTCGCTCCGCTTGTTTCAAGCCCATTTATCCAAACTCCCAGCGTCCACACCGCATTCTTAAGCGACTGCATTGCTGTGACTTCTTTTGTGTAAACTATATCAAACTGAACCGGAACTACACAGCCTTTGCTATAAACACTGTTTAGCTATAACTCTGGAGCTGTGTATTTAAGTC